>OX401410.1:4626946-4751946 GCA_947846245.1 Cerastoderma edule | reverse complement strand
ATAATTCCATCTCTCCGTCCGTCTCTCTCCGTCTGTCTCTCAATAATTCCATCTCTCTCCGTCTGTCTCTCCGTCTGTCTCTCCGTCTGTCTCTCCGTCTGTCTCTCCGCCCGTCTCTCTCCGTCTGTCTCTCAATAATTCCATCTCTCTCCGTCTGTCTCTCCGTCTGTCTCTCAATAATTCCATCTCTCTCCGTCTGTCTCTCCGTCTGTCTCTCCGTCTGTCTCTCCGTCTGTCTCTCCGTCTGTCTCTCCGTCTGTCTCTCCGCCCGTCTCTCTCCGTCTGTCTCTCAATAATTCCATCTCTCTCCGTCTGTCTCACCGTCTGTCTCTCAATAATTCCATCTCTCTCCGTCTGTCTCTCCGTCTGTCTCTCCGTCTGTCTCTCAATAATTCCATCTCTCTGTCCGTCCGATTGTTATTTGTCATATTAAAATGCATTTTACAAACATTTACTTGGCTATTGAATATGATTATATATGATTTATGAATTAATTAAGTTAACAAATCATTTACTGTCTTACAGTTACTCTGTTTACATGGTTAAATACTCATTAAAGGAGATTAATGCTATATCAAACTATATTATGTGGTAAACTTTTGGACAGATTCAAATAGTTATAACCAGAAAACACCATCAGCACAACTAAAATGTGAATGTAAACTAGAAATAATTCAGATTTCCTGATTCTTCACCTCTGACCTTGACAGTTGATACACACATTTTTGAACTGACCAATCATAATTCGTTATTTTGAATATGTAAACAAACAGATTGTTGATAAACATGATTGAATTGGAGACACCTATATTTCAAGCACAAATTAACTTATTTTAAATGAGTCTATTAAATAGGGTATCAATTCTTAACTAATTCTCATGACTTTTATGAACATAATAAAAGAACTCCATATATGTTTTCAGTAATTTATTTGTACTCCTCTCCTTTGATGTGCCTTTAAGTAAAATCATATGACCGATATGTTTCTGCTGGGGTATAAACCTACATAAATTTTTGAAGACAGGAGTGAGTAACCGGGTCATTTACGAAGGTCTACTCACTCCTTTCAGCAATTTCGTAAATCCATGCTGGTCATCGACAAGTATCGACGGATGTTTACCATAATGTATATAAAGGTTTTGTAGGCAGGAGTTGGTAACCGGGCCATTTGTGAAGTTTTTTTTCACTTCTGTTGACAAGCGGTATTGTGTAACTATAATATTCGATATTTGTAGGTTCAGATGTACATCATTATGCCTTACAGACATCTAGTTGTATCTCTCACTATAACAGACTTTTATTATTTCACTGTCTGCCACCTCATGTCAACAATATATTCCATATGTTTCAACACTATCAAAAATTGTCCATGTCCATGGTCACCGCCCATTTAGGTTGATTATATTAAAACTTCTACTGTGAAGATAGATGAAAAAAGAAAAAAACACTTGATATTAACCTAACTTGTATATACGTATTTGTTATTCAAATCATAAAACAGTGACTTCTAGGCCGATGGGGCCAGGTGTAACAAATTGTGTTATGATAATCATCTGACTAAAATTTGTACACATGTCTCTTAAGTAGACGATTTACTTACTTTGCTTACCTATACATGAAACTATAAGAATTAGAATAGACAAGAATTAGATCTATACAAACATAAGCTGCCAAACTGATTGTGGTGATAGCACGTAATATATGGTTACGCTGTCAAGTACGTAAGTTAGCAACTAGGTATGTTATAGTAAACATCACTGCAATCGTATAAGTACTGCTACAAATACAGAACTGACACTAACAAGGCCGATATACTATTGACGTAATTGGGTTTACTTAAAAAGTGTCCCTTTTACCGAATACATTGTAGCTGTTTTTAATAATCTAAACAATAAGATATGGTCTATATTAGTTGTTTCTTTATTAACCAGTCTTGTATTCTTTTTATCTATTTTGGGTTTTTCACGAAATTGGTAGGTCTGATGTAGGTTTTATGTCATTTAAGGACACAGATTGACCCTTATTTAAATGGTCAGATACTCACTTGAACAGCCTTTTGTATTCCTTCATTCAAAAGCCTTGTTTGCTCAGTCGCAGTTGGTAGTGTGTCCAGCTTACTTTTCAGTGAACCCGAATTTTAGACCTATTTTGGCCAATACTCCCCGACGTAAATGAGATATGGTGTATTCGTCTCTCACAACTAATAAATTATGTTCGTGTCTGAAAATAGTTAGCAGCTAGGAAATATTGCGCAGTACTGGTGATGAAATACCCGGTACACGGATAGGTACCTTGATTGACGCGATATGACTAGAATACTGTTGAGAATGACTCTAAACCCAATTTTAACCAACCAACCTTATTCAACATGATCGTTTTCCTGCGTATGCTTAGATATATTTTCACAACCGGACTCACGGTGGTTAATCAAAACGGCTTCTATACGTATAATCGGGTGTTGCATTGCTTCTATGCGTACAGGCACCGGCTTCTATACCGATAAAACGTGTTGACATGTGATGACGGGTGTGTTTATTTCTTTAATATCTTAGCAGATACGACAAAATTTCTTGTTTTAATTATCTGGCGTGTTATATGTTTGTTCATTGATATAAACTGAAATTTGCGTTCGACATGTTCCGGTATTCAAAAACAAACCAAAAATGTGAGGCAGAAATAAGTGAGATTTCTTTAAGGTTGATTTAAAAGACAACATTTCAATCATATCTAAGGGTATCAAACTCTTATTGACGTTGTTTTGGCAATTTTAACGCACATGAACTGATACTTCTCAATAATTTCGGTTTTTAAATTTTGTTAAGCCCTACACATGGTAAAAAAAGAGATATTTTAATGCAACGGATAATATACGTACAGGGCACCGGCTAATTAACGATGTAAACGGACAATTTTATATATAACCAGTTTCTGATCATTAATTAAGTTGTAAAACATGATTTTTTCATAAGAAGAGTTTCGACATTATTTATCTATATTAAAATTTTGACAAATAAAGCCGATTTTTTCAATTTGTGTGCGAAATATGCATCAAGATGTGACTTTTTCTATATCAAGTTATTTCACTTGAAATAAGCTAATTCGGTTAAATCATGAAAGTAGAAGGTTTTTTTTATATAAGACTCTATGATTTGCATTTGCATTATCATAACAAACAGTTTCAAGAAATATTAGACACATAGTCGAGGCTATTGCATGTTATGTTTTATTTCATTGGAAGAGAATCAAGCCCAACACGAGGAGGGGCCATTATTAAAAGTCTGCTGCATTAATACCTCGACCACAGAGGCCACTCAGAGTTATCTTGTATATGTACTGCCTTTTCTTGTGTGTATTGGCAAATTACAATAACAGTATGTATGCTTTTGAAACACAATGCATACTACATAACTAATTTTCCGTGGGAACAGTTCGTTCAAAATTAATCACATAGCTTTTCGTGTTAATAGAATTAAATCATTTTCTGGTATGATCAACATAAACTTGGACGATACCAAAATGTTCATGACAAACTCGAGCAAAACGATGTTGGACAAGACAATGGCAGTAAGAACAAACTCGGGCAAGACATCGTTGGAAAAAACATTAACAATAGAAAGAAGAAACAAACTTGGGCAAGACAATATTGAACACTTAAGTGGACGGACCGCTTTAAAAGACTTCAAGTACTTAAATGGACAATAATTATCATTGGGGATGAACATGGATGGATAGCATCTATTCGTCTTTCCTTTGGTAGACATTTATAACCAAAGATCTTATCTTCGTTTTAACGTATAAATGAAAGAATGTGGGTTCATTTAGAAGCCAGTGCTATCTTTTCAGACATTAGCCGGCGCCAAAAATTAATGCATTATAGCCTTTTCGCATATTATCCGTAGCTTACCACGTTGAGGATTTTTATATATCTCTTTATTTTTCTGATGAACCAAAGAATGCACCGTTTTCTCTTTTATTTCAACCTATAAAACAGAATAAAATGAGAATGATGGTTCATATAGATGCCGGTGACATCTGTTCGTACATTAGCCGGTGCCAAATAATGAAGCTTTATAGGCTATTCGTATACTATCCGTTTACAATGATGACTCGCATGTGGCCAATCTGTTTTCTTTAGGGTTGATAAAATAAAATGTCATATTTCATATCTTACAGTCTGAGATTGTTGACAATAGTAACGATACTAGCACGTTAAAGGCACATCAAAGGAGAGGAGTACAAATAGATTACTGAAAAAATATATGGAGTTCTTTTATTATTTTCATAAAAGTCATAAGAATTAGTTTAGGAATGCATTGAGACCCTATTAAATTGACTCATTTAAAATAATTCATTTTGTGCTTGAAATATTGTTGTCTCCAATTCAATCATGTTTATCAACAACCTGTTTGTTTACATATTCAAAATAACGAATTCTGATTGGTCGGTTCAAAAATGTGTGTATCAACTGTCAAGGTCAGAGGAGAAGAATCAGGAATTCTGTATAATTAAACTTGCTAATCTGGGTTATTTCTGGTTTACTTTCCCATTAAAGTTGCGCTGATGGTGTTTTCTGGTGATATCTATTTGAATCTGTCCAAAAGTTTACCAAATAATATAGTTTGATATAGCATTAATCTCCTTTAATGGGCCTTTAATTAATTGGTAGAATGTAACTAATTAATAATAACGATGAAATGATAATTATCGATAACCGAAATTACTAATCAATCAATAATTCCAGTGAAATTACAACAAATATATTTTTTTTTTCAATACCCAATTCCCAGCTAAGAATCCTCGAAGTTTATTCAAGGAGTGAGCTGGGAATTCGCAGCAAACTGGTCGTTTTTTGTCTATATTATATGTACCAATATCCAATACAGAGCTGGCTATTTATTCGCTTCAGTATATATTTCGTAAACATCACATTTAAAACAAATTTCCAGCCAGCTCGGGATTCGCCGTCGATTGTCTGTTGGTTTTGCCCATATTCAACAATATCCAATTCAGAGCTGGCCGAATTTCCTTTGCAAGCTAGATAGTTGTTTTTCAAACCTCATATATCGGATTCCAAGCTAGCAATCAATTTGTTGGAGAATGTCTGTTCGTTTCGTCCATGTTCACCAATGCGTAATCCAGAGCTGGATGTTCATTCCCTAGCAGTTAGATATTCATTTGTTAGACTCGCTTAACGTCTTCCAAGCTGTCTATTCGCCTTGTACATATTTATGAATACTAATCCAGAGCTGGCAGGTTGTTCGCTGCCAGCTCGATATTCGTTTCTTTAACATAATATATATATAATTCCCAGCTAGCTTAGAATTCGATGCGAACTGTACATTCGATTTGTCCATTTCACGAATATCCAATCCAGATATGGGTAGTTATTCGCTCCAGGCTAGACATTCGTTTATAAGACATCATGATATCCAATTTCCAGACTGCTTGCAATTTGAGGCCAACTGTACATTTGAGTTTTTCCTATTCATGAATACCAAATCCAGAGCTGGCTGTTTATTCGCTTCTGGCTAGATATTCGTTTGCTACAGATCATAATCTTAATCGCCAGCCAGCTCGGTATTCGCTGCAAGTTGTTTAGTCGACATGGTCATACGTATTAATGAATGATTTGTAACCCCCTGTCTTTGTTTCATTAGTGCCCACTTTATTCCCAACGTCGAGCCAGCAAGTTATTGTAACCTATTTGGGTATTGAATATCCAATTCCCAATATCCAATCTCTAGCCAACTTCACACACCTCATTTCTCGTTATGTTGGTGCTGGGCTGGCCTAAGTACTATTGAATTAGACAGGACGTGGGCTAGTGCTGCACTGGCATGTTAATAAAGTAATCATGACGCCTTTCAAAGACGGCAGTCGGTATCCACCGTATTATGCGTGTATATGCAACACACTCTGCATTTGCAGGTCAGGCATTAAAAGCTATTTAAGCTTAAAACATATCTTTATAAATTTAATAACATGTCTATAAAACATACTATGGATCTATTTGATAAGCTTGTTTTACCAATTATAACCTACGGAAGCCAAGTGTGGGGGTTCTCAAGGGCAGATAATCTAGAAAGGATACATTTCAAATTTTTTAATCAACTGATAGGTGTGAGACAGCAAACACAGAACAATCTTATGTATGGCGAACTTGGTATAACATCTTTAAAAGAGTATAGATTTAATGAATTTTAATCATCCAGTATTGGTTAAAGTTAGTTCATTACGAACACATAAAATACGCTAAGCGTGTCTATAATATGATGTTTAACGACCTAGAAAGGTTTCCACACAGACACTCCTGGTTATTTAAAGTGAAAAACCTGTTGCAGTCACTTGGTTTCAATGACGTTTGGTTACAACAGTGTTTGAAATAAAAATCACTTTCTTCACATATTTAGAATAAGAATAAATGATCATTTCATACAGCAATGGCAAGAAGAAATTACTAACTCGTCAAGAGCAGACTCTTATAAATCATATTCGGAATTTGGGTTCCATAGTTTTTTATCTAATGTTAATATAAGAAAATATAGACAGGCGCTATGTCAACTACGAACATCCTCCCATAGGCTGGAGATAGAATCAGGACGCCGCTGGCACAAACCAACGCCAATACCACGGAATGATCGCAAATGCTTATCTTGTAATACTCTAGAAGACGAATTTCATTTTTCCTCGAATGTCCTATCTACCATCATATCAGAAAGAAGTATAAAAAGAAGTACTATTGGAAACATCCAAATATTGTTAAATTCATAAGTATTATGAAAACAGAAAGTAAAAAAGAACAGAAAAACTTGGCTGTGTATGTTTATAAAAGTTTCGTAATAAGAAATAGAACATTTTACAATAATGTCTAATAAGTTTTACTGTGCAATTTATTGTATGTTGTCCTATTTCTGTTACCATTTGCCTTGTTTGCCTTGTTTATATATATTTAAATGCCTATATAAAAGAGGTTTTTCACATTATTATCTCCCTTGTGTGTACTCTTTAGCGTGTTATGTCTGGCACGAACCCTTGGTTCAAGTCTGTAACGTTCATGTTATACTGATACACTCGAATGATGAGAAGTTTGTAGGCCACATCGGAAAACTGTAGGCGGCATAATGAACCTAGGAACAGGAAGTTTTGACAGTCGATATAAGCCGTGATAGATGTGAAGTCCAGCAGACCGGTTACCATGTCGGATCGGGTTCTTTTCGGTAGGTCCTGTATGACCTTAAGGCAGAAATGATGCGTTGATTCCAGGTGCTTTACATCTGTCGGTGACACATTGTTCCATAACTCGCAACCGAAGAAGGCTCGGGGAAGCACAACTGTCCTGTAGAGTTGTGCTGCCGTGAGTGGGTTTAGGTTCTTGAATATAATACCTGAGTTTACAAAACTAAACAGTGTACCTCTCGTTGATTGTCTGATGTTGTCTACACTGGCTGGTGTTTTCATCGAAGCACACTGCACTATTCCTAGATGTTTGTATTGGTTTACTTTATGTTATTCAGTATTATTCATCAACACATTTATTCCTTTATTTTGACAACCTCTGGTAAAGGACATTACTGCACATTTCGACGCATTGTACAAAAACCGCCATCGTTTTGAATATTTGCTACAGATTCCAACAAGTGCATTCAACCCCCATTTGGTAAGCGACAGTAGCACCATGTCGTCGGCTTGTGTTGGGGCACAAAGGGAAACATCCTTGATTTTGAAACCGTGAGGAGAGTCTCTGAGCTCATTAAGTAGATCGTTGATAAAGACGGTGTAAAGAAAAGGTGAGATTATGCTTCCGTGTTTCGTGCCCTGCGTTATGTTGTAGGGCTCAGACAGGTGTCCGTAACCTATGACGCGGCTTGTCGAATGAGACAGCATTTGGTTTAAGATCCGTAGACATTTACCACGTATCCCTAAGTGGGATATTTTGAAAAGTACACCATTAATCCACGTACTATCGAAGGCTTTTCTCGTGTCTAGAAAGCAGGAATGTAGCACGTCATGTCTTTCGTGACAGTGGTTCGATGCCTCCTGTAGGATAAAGGACACCGTTTTGCACGATTTCCCTTTCTGAAAGACATGTTGTAAGGGATTCAATGTTGTCTGTAGGGACGTTCTCTCAATTCGATCGAGCAATGTTTTTCAAACAATTTTGAAACTACGGGTAGGAGTGATATGGCCCTGTAATTGTCCCTCTATTGTTACAAGAATTAAGGGTTTCGGTGCTTATTAACATCAATCTGACACAATAGAGGTTTTTCACATTATTCACTCTTTAGCGTTGAGAGTACAAACAGTAGACCATTTTAAATGCGGGTGTACATTTACTTCCGGTCACTCTTAATGTCTATATTCATTTAGATAAAATCGCATTAAAGTATGATTGTTTCGTGAGAAAATGGTAAATATCGACGAGAAGATGCTTATAAATAGGGATTGTTCATGTATTTAATGAATTCGATGAAAGAAAACCCGCACAAGTTCTGTTCGGATTATATTGAAAAGGATAAGGTTGACAATGCAGACACGAAAGTTTGACAAAAATTCCGTCTGTGCATTTAAAAGTCTAAATGCATATAAAAACCCTCCAGGAGGAAGTTTTTTTCCATCTATTTACGTGGAAAAAACAATTAACTTTCCTGTAGCTGAGTCATCTAATCACATTGAAACTAGCGGAAAGCTGAAGTAATGCAAGAGTAGACTCTTCAAAAATAATTAAACTTACCAAATTTATGTTTAATTCCTCTAATCTAAAAAACATTTCATAACAATCACTCAACCTGGAAATAGTCTTCAAACCCTGTCAAGATGGACAGTAAACCAAATCACACTTTAAAACTCTTGATATAATTAATCAATCGAAGTCATATTACACCTAACTATGCAAACATATATTTGACGCGTCTGTGTTTTTCGAAATGCTTTGAAAATTATCTATGTTTTTTTTATTTATGAAGCTTGCAGTCTCATTACATTTAAACGTTTATTTTATATCAACACTGCAATAAAATAAATAAAAAAGAATAAGAGGGGAGTGTCTTATATTTTTTAGTAGCCTTTGATGCTATTTTAAAACAGTGTATATTCAGTTTACTTTGGTTACGATCATAATGATCTCATTTTTTTACAACCATAACGATCACTCAACCTGGATTTTTTTTTTTCAAATCAGCCAAGCAGAATAGAAAGACAATCTGACTTCAAACTAATTTCTACATAAAATAATAACCCATCTGCAAACCTCGAAGCCATATATCACACAATTGATACAAACATTTATTTGATGCGCATTTTATGTATTTCGGAATGATTCGGAGATTATTCATGTTCTCCATGTGTTAAGCCAGATAGTCTCGGCGTTTGTTCATATCAACACTACAATAATATAAAAAGCCTTCCAGAAAGGGGAATGGTCTTTTATTTGTCATTATATTTTGATGCTACACCAAAACAGTTGTTATTCAACATGTGTTGGTTTCAAACAAAATGATCTTGATTTTTATCATGAATGGTTTCGATGTTGCTTTTTAAAGCACCGTATTCTGAAAGGTTCAAAATGCAGAACTCATTTTTTTTTTAAGTTGAAATTGGTATTGATCAGGTGTTTGTCATGTTAAGATTCGCGTGTCAAATCATGCTGAATTTAATAAAACTCTTATTCTGCCAATATTTAACCAATTAGTCGATTACCAAAACATTTGAACGTAATCACTTTGTATGCTACCCAATCGATTGTTGTCAGTTTTCCTACCTGATTACATACAATCGGTCTATTGTTAATTAGTTACAAGGATTAAGGGTTGCGGTGCTTATTACCACCAATCTGACACAAGTGCACGATATGGTCATGTCATAAAATCCTTTGTTGTTTGTCACAAAGATTAAGACTTGAGGTGCTAATTAACACTAATCTGACACAATTGCACCACACAATAAAAAACCCTTGATTGTATTTTTCAATTTTCAATTATTTTATTTGCCAAATTCAGCACAATCATGCCTTTGGCCATAACATTTCAGTTGACTATGCATACAAAATAAAAATACAGTTTCAATCCATCTACAAGAATATTCAATCAATACACATATAAACATACAAACATACATATTTATTAACTCCCTTCGAAAAGAAGATCATTCTATTAACAACACATTGTATTGCGTAATTCAAAAGCTACCTTTTAATAATGAGAAAGTTTAAAAATAGCCTTTCTGCCTTTAGACGACATTATGTTTATAAAGATATGCATATTAGGCCATGGTATATTTCCAAAGTACTTAATCCTTATATTTGAATAAGCTGGACAACATAGTAAAAAGTGATATTCAGACTCTATTTGATTATGATAACATAAATTACAAATTCTATGGTGTCTTTCAATTCCATTATACCTTCCAGTTTCAATTGCTAATAAATGGGAACTTAATCTGAAACGACTCATGTATTTTCTTAACATATCACCCTTAATAACATCAATATAGCTTTCACAACAAAATTCAGTTTTAAAACGTTTATAAAAATCTAGTTTAGACATCGATTGTATTAAACTATTCCAGTTCTGAATATATTGATCTCTTAGGCGCTGTTTAACTATTGGATAATAATTCATATTGTTATCATAGCTATTTAAAATATTATTAAAACCTAGACTATCCAATAACCGTTTAATTCTTGACGCCCAGCTGTGTGCATTGTTACTATTATACTGTTCAATAAAGATTTTGTACATAGGTGAGTCAATATTACTCATCACTTTAAGCCAGTGTTTTAAGGATCGTTCTTTGCAAATAACTGATAGCGGATAGCGTCCCAATTCACCAAGAACAGCCACATTTGGTGTTTTTTTATTCACACCTAAAATTGTCTTACAGAACTTGATTGTAGAGCCGGCTGGCGATTTAAACTATCAACCATTAGCCACACGAACTCCCTTTCCAAACATATCAAAGCAACCCTGGGTCCTTAATTAGTTTCATAAAAGTTTTCGGATAAAGTTCAAACAATAAGATATGGATTTGTCTTGTTTTTATAGCTTATAAATTTGGATACTATACAACATTAAAGGTAGGCGAATTAATAAGCTTTTCACAAGTCAGTATTTGATGTTTTTGATGTTAGTGCCCTTAAATAAAAAATATGAGCAAAATTTGTTAATCGAATTTCATTTTAAAGATTTGTACGGTATACAGTTGCCCCCCCCCCCCCCCCTTTGCAAATGTCAGAGATTCGATTTGTACATCTGATTTTGATTATCAAATGTGACTTATGACCTTCGTCAATTTGTGAATTGAGAAAAAAATCATATACTTAGTTGCTTTATTACCTAGGGAGTATAGTGGTATAAACTGCAGAGCGTTTCGTCACTTAGCAATAATTATTTTGATCAATTTGATGACATTCTTTTTGTTGATCTTTTTATTAATTCGAGGCTTGGAAATGGTATTTATTCATTATTTTATTATTTCAAGACATACAAAATAAAAGTTTTCTTCGGATGTCTCTCGTGATTTGAATAAGGGATGTGTTCTGATAATGGCATGAAAAGCAAAATATTTTCTAATACATGCCATTTTCCTTTGTTTCTCACTGACCAAATACATACGCATTTTCATTGTATTTTGCTTTCAATTTTTTTGAAGTTATATTAATTTGACAACGCTTATAATCCATTCTTTCATTGGACCTTTCTTTCTCATGGATATTTTTTGTGTGTGATTGTCAGTTCGGCAAATGACTATTTTGTAACTTGTCAATATTGAAAAAGATAATCATGTTTATAAATGGAAACAAATCAACAGAATGTCTGTCTTTTCTATTCGCCATTTACACAATATATTGTCCTGAAAATGTTTATGTGAAGAAATTGACAGGTTTTGCTCTTATATGTGGGCGACAACTTGCGGAAATCAAACGACATTACGCTCGTTTTAAAATTCAAAGTTTACGTAGGTCTTATCTGTTGACATCGAAATTGGCCAAAAGCATTCACTTTATAAAGGAATTCTCCACCAATCGTGGTCTGTTAAAATCTGGATATCTTTTAAATCCCATCAATTTACCATACTCTAACGAAAGGTCTCGCGAAGAATTACATGAAGTCAAAACCGGAAGAATGTTTACACCCTCATTTAAAATGGTTTAGATTGCGGATCGTTTTGGCCCCGTTTTGCGCATGCGCAATGGAGTGTGAAAAACCTCTATTCTTGTTTTATGTTTAGGTGATTATATGTACTCATACATGAGTTCTTATAGTGCTTATATACGAATCTATCTAATAGTAGGCAAGTGCATGTATGTGTCTATGGATATATGTGTATGCATATACATGAATAAATATATGTGTATGCACATGCATAAACCACTATATGTAAATTCTAGTCTTATATATTAGTTTATTCTTCTCCACAAAAGCAATAAGCGACTTACAGGTTTAGTGTTAGCAATTGCCTTTTGTATGGACCTTGTATTAACCAGAACCGTGTTAAACATTGTTGCTTTCATCTTATAAAATACTACAGGAAATATATTGCTTGAGTTTTCATTTTGATAGTGAATACTTTAAATGATACTTTGATATATTGCACCTATATTCTACATCTAGGTTTAGCACGATACTGGTGTGTCTCTTAAATGTTTACTTCTTGTGTACTGATGGGCCTATGGCCTTACGTATCAATAAAGTATCTATTTATTCAATGTGTGACTCTTTCGTGGAAGATTCATTATCGACATAAGCTGCCTCGTACTACCATTTTTGGAATATTGGTTTTTACTTTTCAACTCTATTGTATGAAAATGACACACCTTGTTTAGGATGGGTCTAATATAACAATGAGCGGTTTCTTCATCGATAATAAACTACTGTGTAACATCATAGAAACATCTGTACATAACGGACATTTAGATAGGATCGTCTCTCGTTGTGTTCGTTTTATACAGATGCAGTAATCTATCATGGTCAAGTCTCAATTGTTGTGGGTGCTTGTTTGAGGCATCTTTTCGATACGATTTTCAAGTACCAGCAATACAGCATCTAGCGAAAAATACCTCTGTTATGTTCCCATTGAGTTAACTCACTTCTCTGTATTTATTCTTCTGCATACAAATATTTTTTATGTATATGTAATATTTCGAAAGTATCATTTTCTCATCAAAATGGTATTTCCACATTTCATAACTAAACCTGATTTAAACTTTTGTTGTGTTCAATGGTGTTTTAGCATTGAGAGTGAAACTGTTCTTATACTCTTTTACTTATCATCAATACTTTATTTAGAAGTTTTAACAAGCGGATAGTTTAAAGATACATTCATACAATTGCCGGGGTCTTAACAATCATAAAAAGCGCCGGAATATTGTTTACTTATTTAAAGATAAATACACAGATATATTGTGTTTACAAGGGACCCATTTTACTGAATCTATAGAAAATGATGTATATTCTGAATGGGATGGAGTGTGTTCCTTTGCTCATGTTACATCCAATTCAAGGGGTGTTGCTATTCTTTTTAAGAAGTCATTAAACATCAAAATTCTTGGCATTAGCAAGGATGATAATGGTAATTTATTAACCCTTTACGGTATATAGCGCCGTTCGCCGCCTTATCGATTACCGCATAAAACGCTTTTCGCCGGTATACCTATTACCGTATAAAACCTATTTTGACGGGCTATCGATTACTGCATGGAACGCTTTTTGACAGCTGAAAAATTGATTCAACTTCAACCCTTAATTACACAAATAAACACACTCGTCATTTTCTCCAAAGTTTATTTTCCTATTAAACAAATATGTTTTCTTTCATATACGATGATAAAATCATGGGGTCAAAGTTTAAACTTTTGCTCTAGAGCGAATCTTTTGATAGTGGTCACGCGGCACACTTCTAAAAGAGACGCTATGGGATTGAGATGAAGGGAAATGAAATACCCACCCCCAATAAAACTGAAAGCGGCCTTCGATATCCTGTCATAAAGATCAAAACAATGCCGATTTGTAAAGACTTGATAAGGATTTCCTGCAATTCTTTACAAACTAACACTTTTCTAAAAATATTATCCAATTAAAAAGAACATAGGGCACGCGACCCGTAGACTATTTAATGAGAAGTCTTCCGGTCATAAAAGATCAAAACACTGCCGATTTGTAAAGACTCGATAAGGATTTCATGCAATTCTTTAGTAACTTAACACATTTCTAAAAATACTATCCAATTAAAACCAGAGCATACGGCACGCGACCTGTAAAGGATGTTTATGACACGGAGCTATTGTTCAAAGTTTAAAGGCGATTGAAAATCGAGCCGTCAAATAATTGACGTTATAAAGACGGCCTTTTTAAAATATTTAGCCAATTTGGTGTTTCCGATCGCAAGTCGGACATCAATGTAGATTCAGAGCAGTAATTTGATCGTTTTTTATTAAGCCTGAAGATGATGAAATGTTGATAAATATTACCAATTCACGGACAAGCAAATTAGATCATTCCTCCGACTTTGACTACAACTACGAGCTTTTGGTAAATTCATCACCCATGGACACGTATTTTACGGAAATATAAGCATGTTTCGTTGCCAAAATGAGTTGATTTTTACTGTTTTACATTTATAAGAAGGACTAGGTTTAACTCCTTTACAAAGCAATATTGCGCTGAAAAACATTCTTTTATATATTTTGGAAACGGTTTGAATGGGAATTGAAGTAAAACGATTCAGCTTTGTTGAGAAATATGCAAAGACAAAGTATGTATCTCGAGTCATGAACGGTATTTTTCGGCAACAAAATTCCCTGCAATGGATGACAAACGGAAAACAAATTACGGATCTCTCAGGGAGAACACATAAGTCATATTATTAATTTTGATTTTGTATAATTCACACCGTAATATACATTTTCATTGTTTGTTTAATTTTCTACAACTTAATCCTGATATGAATGTATCACTAAATAAAGAAAAAAAACATCAACTTAAAGGAAATTTTGTTCTCGTCGTCTTTTATTCTTTGAAAAAATCTATTAGATGAATGTAAAATGCATTAATTTAGGTTTGATTAACAGTACCCCAATCAATAACAATTATCGGAGATAATCCTGTGCAAATAGGTACCCAGGGTGACTAGTTATGTATGCGTTAATGGTCTTCGATAATCGGATGGTTTATACCTATAGTGTCACTGATAAGCCTTATCTCTATACCTTAAAGGGTTAATACTTAAATCATTATTTTGTGACACCACCTTCATTCTCACAAATATCTATGCGCCAAACGAATACAACCCCTATTTCTTCGTTGATGTTTTTAGTAAAATAGATTCCTTCTCAGAATCGGACAATGTTATTCTATGTGGCGATTTTAATTTAGTAATTGATCCTAACTTAGACTATGAAAACTATAGAAACCTAACACATCATAAACAAGCATGAATATTACTTCAAAAGTAAATGAATGAAAGAAATTTGGTGGATCCTTTTAGAGAATTACATGGAAATTAAAGAAAATATACAACGAACAGGCTAAATCCCATTCAAAGAGATAGGCTTGACTTCTTCATGCTAAGTAAGGATTTCACAACAATTCAATTTCAATACGAAAATGTGGTATAGATATTAGTTATAAATCGGACCGCTCTATAATTGCACTTGAGTTACAATTTTCTAAAGTTGAACATGGCAAAGGATCATGGAAGTTAACTAACTCTTTGTTACATGACGTTGCGTGTATATAAACTGTATTAATAAGGAAATTGAGGATGTAATACTCCAATATTGTCTTCCAATATATAATTTAGAAAATGTTTTAAATATCAATCGCTCTGAACTACAATTTGTTGTCAATGATCAATTATTTTTAGAAACCCTTTTAATGGAAATACGTGGCAAAACCATTATCTTTTTCAAGTAACAAATCTAAAGAACGGTCAAAACGAGAAGAGCACTTACAATCAGAAACACTTTCGATTGAAAATACTTTATATGAAGCAAATAAAGACAAACTTATACAACTTAAAATCGAACTTGAAATGTTACGAGAACAAAAGCTAAAAGGATACTTTTTAAGATCAAAGTCGAAATGGATTGATGACGGAGAAAAAGCGACAAAATACTTTTGTAATCTTGAAAAACAACAAAATTCATCAAAAACAATACATTTTATAGAAAAATCAGATGGTGAAATCATATCTAATCAAAACGAGATTTTGCGCGAAACTAAAAATTTCTATAAACATTTGTATAGCAAACAAGATACCCCGTATGATTTTAAAATTGATGACTTTTTGCAACACTGTCACGTTAATAAATTGGATGCTGTAAAACCTGACTCTTTAGTGTTTCTTTTAAGTTATCAGGAGGTTTCATATACTTTGAAAAATATGTCAAATGATAAGAGTCCAGGGGCCAGTTTCTCGAAGAGTTAAGGTATCGTAAAGTTAAGATCGATTTACGTGAGCGTTACGAGAAAGATAAGGTTTTGATAAAGTGATTTCTCGAAACCCACTACATTACGGTCCTCGTAACTTACGATATCGTAAAAAGTTAAGGTACACAATTACTAGTGACGTCGTTTTCACGCGCTCTTTTATTTACTCACTTATAGTGTTGATTTGTGTGTATTTGTATCGTGTAGCATTCAATATAGTCTATCAGCCAGGTAGGTTGGGGTGTACCACTCAGGGGGGGGGGGATAGCACCACCTATCTTAATTGATTGTATACTCATTATAAAGAAATAAAAAGTGTGATAACAATCTCAGTCGGGCAGCTATAAGTTATTATTGAGCTGTTTCTATGGCAACCGTCAGTCTTTAACTAAATTTCTAGGTTAGCTAGTATAATTCACAAATATTTCTTCAAAACTGGTTTTAAAAAAATAAGTTTGTTGTAAAAATGGGAAGTATGATTATTACCTAGAATCTGCATTAAAATATGCAAGTTAGTACATTTGTTTATCTATGATTATTAAAAAGATTGCAAGAAAAGTTCCTAAAAACTAGCCCACCTCCAAAATACTACATGCAATATTTGCGGTTCAATTTCTCCCACTCAGATGGAAATTGGTGATTATTATCTTGTTTGTTTCAAAGACTATTGATATTTTGGAATGCTTTTGGTTAATAATATGGTTATTCAACTAGAACACATTTCCTTTCCTTGGAAATGAAAAGAAGAGTAGAACTCGGATAGTCAAATTTCCGGATAAAAACTATAAATTTGATTACACACATGAACTCTTGAATTTGGTATACAAAAACATTAAAACTGAAGGTTAGACTAGTTTAATAGCTGTTGATTATGCCTATTAAAACCAATCTTTCTCGTTTCCTAGCCTAGTACTCACCTTTTTCATCTCCATTTTGTATGATAGACTTAAAACCATTCATAACGGATAAACAATCAGACAAAGATAATGAAGAAACGATACCACCTTGGAATTGTTTCCACCTAAATGTATCATACATTACGTACATGAACCCTCCAAGAATTAACTTAGTTCTCTCAAAGATATGCTATTTTAGCAGTCGCTTTTAAATACTGCCAAAATTCGAAGACACAAAGCAATTCTTCACATCGCAGACACTATTCCAGAAAACTCGTTTTCACAAGATTGTGTAAATTATTACAGAGATTGCACAAGTTATTTTTGGAACGGGACCTTGAATTATTTAAATCATATAACGCATTATTGCTTCAAGCTGATGATCAAGCTGGACCAAGCGCTTCTTCTGAACGTCAAACCAGAAAGCAAGCTGGGTTACAGTCTCCCTATTCATCTAGAGTATATAGCCCCATATGCCTCATATGTCAGAAAACAAGAACGTATCAAAAGGACATTGATACCAGAGAGGTAATGGTAAATATGGTGATCTAAGAGCAGACAAGACACTGAGAAATAAAGCCATAGAAAATAATGACAACAGAATGATAGCGTTGCAGAATTGGTTTTCTGCTTAAGGTCATTATAATCGTTCATGTTACCGAAGTTACACTCGACATGTGAAACAAAACAAGGGAGAACCAAAATCAGCTGAGTTGAATGAAGAAGATGTACAGAACCAGTTTTCAACAAATGTGGAAGAGACTGCTTACGCTGAAATCTATAAAGATATAAAATGTGTACCAAAAGTTGTCAAATTGTCTGAGATAAAAGAAAGTATGAAGTCATCTATGGGAAACGATGGAGTTTCTGAGCTAAGAAACTCAACAAGAACACATTATGTTAACAAAGGTTAAAACAGACTTCAAGGATAGCCTAAATTATACTAAAGATATGGAATTTCAAATGACCAAATTATGAGATAGAAGAAACTGACACAGCACTTTGCTTAGACAAACTGAGTAGACATCAAGACACTGTACCTTTACCCGAGTGTATTCATCAAAATATTCAAACGACATTAGCCTGGTTTGATAATACAGACATATGTGAAGAGACATTGCGTGGGAACGAAATATCCCTTAGAGCAAATGGAATTGCGGTTCAGAAGAAGAGATATGGTCCGTTCATGTCAATAATCAAAGGTTGCCATGTGGTGAAAAGCAGGAAAAGATCAATCAGGCCCGCATTACCGGTTATACCTGAATACAATGCTGAAGAACCAGTTGGTCCTCCACCTAGAAGAAAGTACATTGCTTTGAATAAAACTGATGTCATTGATGAGTGCTTCAAAAAAGATCTTCTGTGGATGCTCAGTAGACTACATTGCTCTTCTAGTTTAGTTAGTTTACCATAGTTACCACATTTGTTTTACATCGACTGTGAAGGAAGCTTAAAGCTTGTTCAAAGCCACTCTCGATGATGGCTTCCTGGATACTTAACCAGTACACGTGCCGGATTGTGGGTTAGTCACGGATATTATCTTCTTGCCTATGGGGGATTCGAACCCGGTACCCTCCGTACAACAGGCCGATGCTCTACCTCTGCATCACTAATAAAAAAATCAGCAGCTGGACAGGTTTCATCTTACTAGAGACAATGTCCAAATAGAGTCTGAAAATATTGATTACATGCCTACAATTAATTCCCCATCAACTCAGCTCAAATATGTTGATGAAGTACGGAAATTGTCACTTTAAACTATGCATTTACTAGAGTTGCCAAATATCGTTGTTGTTTTTACCAAGCTTAATATGCCAAAGCTACAGACAAGCACACCGATTGATTTATTAAAAACTGTAGTACCTAGAATAGGGGTATTTCACATTATTTGTACTCCCCTCGGTATCACTGGAAAGCGGTTTGTAGACGCTGGGTTGAAAGAGCGATGTATAGAGTCGCGAGTTGTAGTAGTAGGTTCATTAAATTGCGTGTTGCAAGGGAGAATGTATAATCAAGCTGTTAGATTTCTCAAACTGTTGTTTGAAGCTTTTCTACACCTTTCATGGTAAGATTTTAATGCTAGCTGCATAAGAGAAGATGAAAAGTTGAAACAAAAAGTACATGAACTGATTTTGACAGTCAATGAAAATCAGTGTATGCGGAGATGCTTTCGCTAAGTTACTTGGAGCTAAAGAATTTTCACATACATTAGAAAAACTCCAGCAATATCCTCTATCACTTAGAAATAAGGGAGACCTTTCTGCTTTCTGGATTACATATATTGATTTGATACAACTGATGCTGAATTTGGTGAGAGCATCAAGAGAAGGTAACTGGAAGTTGGACTTACAGCTATTCGTGGCCTTATTGTATTGTGCTTCGCATATGACAACATTAACTACGCCCGCTATTTCTCAACTTACATTGCAGAGATGTCTCATTTGCCTGTTGAAAACCCTCTGGTTCAAGTTTACGCAAAAAGGAGGCTTTTCTATACAAGTAGAATCGACAAACGTATTTTGGAAAGATTCCAGCTGACCAAACAATAGAAGAAGCAGATAATTGTAATACACAGACGCAAGATGTGATGAAATAGATGAGATTTGGTCTTCCCAAGAAGAAGCTGATACTAAATTATTGCTACCTGCCAAGCACTCATCGTTAAATGGATTTAGCACCGTGAAAATTGTTCAGAAGAAACAGATGTAGCGATGAAGAGTGACGTCCCCTTGTGAAGATGTTTACATTTTGCTGAGCTCGATTTCGCTTTGGAATTTAAGAAAAAAAGTGCTTTAAGCCGAATGCTTTTAGCTGGAACTTTACAAGCAAACGTTGGAATGTCCAATGTATATATCCTGCAAAGTAGAGATAGCAAGAGACTGTAGTTGCAGACAAGTTGATGTATGATAGCTGTAGTCACTAGAGCGTAAAATTCAGGGTATGTTTCACCCACGATTCACGCACGATTTTACGTTGAGGCCCGTCATGGGTGTCAATATTGACGTTTGGCGAAGTAGACTTGGCTGCTTTTCAGCACCTATGGCCAGGAGAAAAGGACTGTCAACAGGCTGCAGTTCTACGGGTTTAAAAGGTATATCGCTCAGTCTGCGTATAGTACTTTTTCTATTGCTGGCTGTTGAAGGGATAGAGTTGAATCCGGGTCCTACCCAAGGCAAGGGAAGTAACCCAGGAAGAACAACAGGTGCTGGAAGAGGTAAAACTACAGATAATGTTCCCAACGGCGAAACAATACCGAATTCTCAAAAAGAAGTACTGTCCCAATCCCAAAGTATCTTGGAACCAAGACAAACCAGAAGAGGGCAGCCTACCATCGGACACTGGTTCCCAAATAATCAAGGACCAAATAGAAAGAAATCGCCAAAACCGAAAAGACATACAGCAAAGGTAAGAAGTGAGTCGATATCGAGAGAATCGAATACAGATGATGAAATCCTGCCATTTAACTCCGGTAAAACCAAAGATAGAGCAGTATTACGTCGTAGAGGTGCTGGAAGTGGTCCTTCTCCTACAGGTGTTCCCACAATAGGAAATTCCGCCACCACATTGGTTAATGTCGAGGTCAACTCTCCAGAAACTCACAATGTAAATGATCAGCCTACTCTAAACCAATGGTTAACAAATTCGCAAACACAATCATCGAGTCAACAACATGATGATAGTTTACTAAAGGATGTTGGTAACATTTCATCCTCAGATTCTGAGAGTGAAAATGGGTTTCAAACTAGTGATGAAACAACCAAGTTAACAGGTGTTAACAGCGATAGCCTGCCAGTGTCTATTCTGCTTGACGTTCAAAAAAGTGTCAAATCAATGGATAGGAAGTTAGACAAAATGGACAGAAGAATAAAAGATCTCAAATCTGAAAACAAAGAACTGAAATCCCAAAATGAACAATTAAATGCTAATGTCAAAATTCTTCAAGAAAGAGTCAATAAAATGGACAAACAAAATGAGGATATGATTGCAAAATATGAAAATCTAGAAGGTCAATCGAGGCGACAGAACTTGAAATTCTACAATATTGAGGACAGCCATAGAGAGTCATGGGACGAGACCGAACAGAAAGTGAGACGTTATATTCAAACTGAGCTAGGGTTGGATAGCGGCCAGATCAGTATTGAGAGGGCTCATAGATTACATTCGCAAGTAAGACCACGACCAATAATCGTAAAGTTCTCATTCTATAAGGATAAAGATAGAGTGCTTCAGAGGTATAGAGAGAAAGTTAAGTCAGAACGACGAGGATCTCGCAACATAGGGTCACAAATCGGTCAACACTCCATAAGGGTTGGAGAGGATTTTCCTGAGCGTGTTCGAAAGCAATGGACCTCTTTGTTTCCATTCATGAAAGAGGCTATAGAGTCTGGAAAGAGAGCTTTTCTCCGATACGATAAACTGTGCATTGAGGGGGAAATGTATGTTTATGATGAGATACAAAAACAACCTGTACCAATTATTTCCCAAGACTAGGGGTGTGGCCAAGCTCATAGTGATGAAAAGGATTCCCATAGATTGACGGTCGATGTGTGCTGCTGGAACATTGAAGGGTTAATGAAGTATTCGAATGACTCAAATTTCCAATACTTTTGCTCACGGTTTGACATTATAGCTCTGTGTGAAACTTGGGCTGTTCAAGATAAAGACTTTTAGTAATTTTCTTCCCGGATATTCAAATTTTGACTTTAAAATATCCAAGACGAGGTTTGCGAGGCGCAGCTCTGGGGGTGTCTCAGTGTTTGTTAAAGACGAAATGTTGAGTTTGTTACAATTCAAAAGAACATTCGAAAACTTTGAAAACTGTGTTGTACTGTATTCTGATTGTAAGGGTCATATTGTTGATGTTAACCAAATTGTATATATATTTACGTATGTATCTCCAGAATATTCACCTATATATAATACAGGTGACGACAATGGTATAGAGATTCTCAGTGACCAGATTCAAACTATTTTATCTTCATATCCTAATGCAAGTATTTTATTGGCTGGTGATCTAAATGCTAGAATCAAGATTTTCAATGACTATATCTATGAAGATAACGTTAAACATGTGTTTAATGATGATATCCAGTATCCATCAGATCATTTTAGTATACCTAGACAATCAATGGACACAACATATAACCAATTTGGGCTATCACTTATTGATCTATGTTGCACATACAATGTCCATATTTTGAATGGTAGATTCTCTGGAGATACAGTGGGCAATGTTACTTGTTTAGCCAACAACGGTTCTAGCGTTGTAGATTATATTATTTGTTCTTCGAATTTGTTTAGTTATGTTTCCAACTTTACTGTACTGGAGAATGATGCATCTGTTCACTTTCCGATACACTGCACTTTAGATTTTAAACTCAGAGTCGGTGATGAAGAATGTACATATATAGTTGGAGCTGTCTATATCATGTTTTTGGCATAAAAATTAAAAAAAAAATAACATATTTTACAAAATAATCTTCCGATTATATAAAATGAGGCCCCCAACGGGGGCACCAATTAAGTGTAGATAAAAGTGGACACTATCCATCATCTTGTAAGTCCATGCAATCTTTTTCAATGTTTTAATGCCTGTGCATAATGTTTAAAGTGGAAAGTTAGTATTGTCTCTTTAGTAAACATCCAACTTTGAAAAATGACAATTCATAATTTCTAAAGAGGGTCATTTCTTTGATAAAAATACCAAATTGAACGTTCAAATGTACTCACATCTTTTGATGGAACATGATGTGAAATTGTTAGCTTGCAAAATGCCAGTGCTCTGTTAAGATACTTTTGTATCAGATTTAATTATTTCTTACTTTATTTTAATTAGTGGAGCGCATTTTCAATATTAGACTTGAGAAAATGAGGCCCATTAGGGTTGTAAATGTACATTTTTGACCAAATAATCCTCTGTATAGTGTTAGCCTCAGAACAAAGATAATTGAAAAGAACAGTTTGATGCAAATATAAATTGAATAAAATGATTTTAGAAAATGATTCTATGTTCTATCAGTATTTTGAAAATAACTATTTTGACTAAACTGCTTCATCTGGGTTCAAACATACAACCGGATGCAATCTGCAACTTAGTTACGAAAAACAAACATAGCTACACTCAGTAGCTATTAATCAAATAATATCTAGGTTATAGTTTTCTCATAAACATAAAACAGTTACGTTTGCTGTTCAGTATCACATGAAAGCGATGTAGAATAAAACAGTTCGTTTCATTAATTATGAAATTCATGTACAGTGTACACATCTACATTGATAAATTGGAAACTCCGGGTCAATCTGGCTTAACTTAAATGTAAAACAGTTTTCGGTGAATGTTATGCTCTGCAATACGTCATTTGTCATGAGATACTTGGACAGTAACCTCAACAGAAGCACAATTGGGTGCACTGTAAGTTGGCCTTGAAGCGTTTACATCTTCCCATGCAAGTAGACTTGCATTGACATCTAATCAGCTCTCTACAATCATTAGAATCTTTTGGCAAGTCTATCCATCTTGAAACAAACTGCGTTGTTCCTTTTCCATCCCTATTCAGAGGGTGATGGAAGCAGTGGGTCCTTTATCAGCATTTGACCCCACATGTGTCCACTTTGATAATCTGCACATACTTTATGTGCTGTATTAGAGCATTGCGTGCGGGGGTACACAGGAATTTTCGAGCTTCGTTAACTCTTTCCGTGGGACTATTTTGTAGTATAGCATCACTGTCAGCTGTTCAAGCTTCAATATGTCTTCTTCTTAGACGGCACAGGGGCTGTTGATATGTTCTTACAAAGAAGATGTATGTCTGGTGATGCAATTTAAATTGAAAAGGATGATTTATTTTCGATTCCATGAAATGGAGATACAGTGTCATAATCTGTAAATGCGTGCATGAAAAGCATACCCCATAATTCATCCTTTTCAAGTTTTGCTGCAATTTTGTGGGCAGGTATGTAGCGAAATGCTTAGCATAGCTAAATGCAATCCATATACAGCACTCTGAATATAGGCTTGCTAGAGCAATAGCAAGCACCACTACATCCGTGTCTGATGCTACAATGCAAATATCTTTGCAGTCGCTGTCCATTGCATGTGCTGGATGCAACATCATTCAGTAATCTGTCTCTGGTAAGAGCCTTCAGAACGTGGCCATCGTAGGTGGATAACAATGCTTTGTCATAATCTACATGCATTCTTTCTAGAAAAAGACAAAAGAAAGTGATAGTATGATGTTTGTTGTTCTCATTTCTTAGAAAGCTTTTCCAGTTCGAGAGAAGTATAGTTGTTGCTGGTGATACCTTGATGGAGTAGCCACTTCCTCTACACTTCCTTGAGTGTGCTTTCAGACTATCTTTTTAACACATCCAACAAAACAGTTATCATGTAAACAGTTTGAAACTGCTTATGGACATATGGGATACACAATTACAACATAGTCTTAAAGACTGTGAGTTTTTTTCAATGCGAACTTTGGATCCAAGGATTGGACCAATGATGCATCATCAATAACTTTGCAGTCAAAGTTGGGCCCAGCTAACTGTGTTCCCTCATATGTTTCTTGCAATGGTAACAACTGGTCGGACTTATTGCCGGGTCTCTTTTTATTTTTTGCTAGTGATGGGGGCCAGGCATGTTTTTTTTGTGACAGAAAAATAATGTCTAGTTCTCTGTCCCTGTTTTGATAAGAATTGTACATCATTGAAAAAGCTCAATGTCTGTTTTCATTGTTTGCATTCTATCCTTCAACTTTGAACGCTTGCTCTGAGACAATTGGAAGTTTTTTGGGGTTTTTTTTGTAATAGGTTCATAGAATGATGTTTCATCTTTCAAGGCGTGGCTTGACACAAAATATTTATATTGTGACAGGCCTCTTGCCTCAGCATGTTGCAATTTTTGCACAGATTCTTCATCAACTATAACTTAAGTATCAAGAGTTATTTTGATGTTTCTGTCAAAGAATTACTCAGATACCAAAGTATGTGCACCAACCCTCTCACTTCTATCGTAGACCTTATACAAAAAGAGAACACTGTACTTTTTAAATCAGATTAGGGATTACTATGTCTAGTACTTTACATGTTTCTTTAAGTACATTATATACCACAATTTTAATCTAGCTCTTACATGATGATTAAAGGAACACAAGGCTGCATGAAGGGCCTCAGGTACAATTTTAAAGAAAATGTATATACCAGTGCTGAGAATAACCTCTTAATAAAATAACAAAAAATGATCTAACATACAGTTAAATACACATTATTATCTGTTACACTTAAAATAAATGAAGACTCAAAAAGTGAAAACTATTCTATTCAGGTACCCTTTTAAGGCCTCAATAATTGCTCAATGCAGGGCCTTATGGACACGCCTCTCACTTTTTTATATCTGCAAAACCTTGTATGTTATATAAGCATGTTAAATGGATTGCTGTACACATTAGATGTAACACTAGCATAATTCTAGAGAAAAGAATCAATTGAAAAAGTTTTTTAGGGAAAACCCCTTTTCGGGCCTCATATGTTGCAATATCTGCACCCATTTTCTCATCAAAATGAATTAATTAAGCTTGAACGACTATCTGCTTCAAAGAATATAAGAAAAAAGTATGTTTACCGCTCCTATCAAATACAGGTAAGTACAAGTAAATTATTACTTAAAAAGGCCCTGGCACCACCTTGGGGCCTAAATGATTTTAGAGACAGGGCCTCTCATGCGTGTCTCCTGGCCTTAAATGAAGGTATAGAAATATACATTCCAGTGCTGATAATATCCTCTTAATAAAATAATAAAGATTGATCTTACATACTCTTACACATTATTATAAGTTACACTAAAAGTGAACGAAGACTTAAAAAGTGCAAATTATTTTCGATTCAAGTACCCTATTAAGGCCTCATTAGTTGCTAAATGAAGGGCCTCACGGACATGCCTCTCACTTTTTATAACTGCAAAACCTTGCAAATGATGTAAGCATGTTAAATGGGCTGCTGTAAACATTAAATGTAACACTAGCATAATTCTAGAGAGAAAACAATTGAAAAAGTCATATTTTGGGGGAAAAAACCTTTTCGGGCCTCATTTGATACACTTTCTGCACCCATTTTCTTATGAAAATGAATTTATTTGGATTGAATATCAATATGCCACAAAAAACATTAGAATAAAAGTATGTTTAACCACTTTTATCAATACGGGTAGGTACAAGTAAATTACTACTTAAAGAGGCCCTGGCCCCCCTTTGGGGCCTCTATATTTTGGGAGACAGGGCCTCTCATGCGTGTCTCCTGGCCTTAAATGAAATGTATTGACCCAAACTATAACTGTGCCAAGTTTGGTGCTTTTATACAAAAGTGCACAATTATTGCATTCTTGGACCAGACTAATAATCGTTCAACTTCTTCAAATTGGGAACGATTTAAATGGAACCCATTATATCAGAATGATTTCTATGTGAAGTTTACTAGGTTATATAATATGTTTTTGTCTGATGTCAATGTTACATATGAGGAAACGTCTGTATTATCTCTTTTAGATAATTTTACCAATGTATTTCAATCGTCTGCTAGTCCCCCGTGTAATTACAGCCCGCTGCACATGAACCAACAATTTCTCCCATGGTCTCTGTCTTTGAATTTTTACCAGTCTCATTTACCAAATATGAGCACAACATCTCCTGTTTCACAACATTGCCCAGTCCCGACAACCCCGACAACGCCGATGAATCATACACAGGTTGATCCTTTGACCGTTATCCTCCAGAGATTAGATGCGATGGACAAAAGACTTTCAACTATTGAAACACTTCAAAATTCAATGAAAGCGATACAAAGTACTCTTTCAAGTGTATCGCAAAAAGTAGACGAAATGGAAAAAAGATTAAATGATCTAGATAAGGAGATTAAAGAAGAAAAAACATATAGAGAACTTCACTCAGCAACTATAGAAATAATTGACCAGAAACAAAAGGAAAACGAAAATGCTATTAACAATGTATCAAAAGTGTCGAAAAGGGAAAGTAGCTCATTGAGTGATTCCTCAGAGTTAAAAGCAGAGATCGTTGAACTAAAGTGTAGAAGTATGAGGGACAATCTCATGTTTTACAAGATCCCGGAGGAACAGAATGAAAACTGTGAGGAAAAAGTACTACACGTCATCCAGGAGAAAATGGGAATCGAAAACGCACAGTCCAACATTAAACTACATAGGGCCCATAGAATTGGTCGTTACGACAGGCAGAAAATCCGTCCCATCATAGCTAAGTTTGTTTTCTACCCAGACAGAGAGAGCGTGAGGAAATCGGGCAAAGCCTTAAAGGGCACAGTATTCGGTGTGAGTGAACAATTTCCTCGAGAAATCATCGCAAGACGTCAAACCCTTATCCCAATCATGAAGAAAGCGCGACAAGAATGAAAAAATGTTTTAAATGTTGATAAACTATACATTAATAATGAGCTGTATACTGAACAGAAATAGGGGTTCTGTGGAAATTCTTTAAAGTGCGTATCTTGGAACGTCGAAGGCTTAACACTAGCAAAACGATCATCAAACGATTTTATTTCTTTGATTAATAAATATGGTGTTATTTGCCTTTCTTTTTTTTTTATATGGGTTTTACATCACATCAACATTATTTCAGCTATGTAGCGATGCCCGACTATTAATGATGGAGGAAGACCCCATACTCAACTGCCCATAAGGGCTGGTCAAGGCGGGTAGAACCATCGGCATTCCGTAAGTCAGTCGGGAGACTGCCTCTCATGAAAATCCATATCCTTCTCAGGATTTGAACCCACGCGGAGAGGGGCCATGTGATTTCAAGTTCTGTACTCTAACCACTAGGCCACGGACGCCCCATCATTTTGCCTTTCAGAAACATGGACTAATAAATCTTCTGACATTGATTTTTGTGGTTATAGTAAGCCGATACATTCATATAGACGATACCAACACAAGAAGGCAAAACGAAGTAGCGGCGGAATTATAATCTATATAAAGGACAATGTAAAACGGGGCATATCTGTAATAAACAATAAAAATGACTGGTTAGTCTGGCTGAAATTAGATAAATACTTTTTTCGTATGACATGTGATGTTTATTTAGCTGTAACCTATGTGGTACCCGAAAACTCTCCTGTCCATAACTTATCTGAAAACGACCCCTTTCGGGTCCTAGAAAATGATATATCTTTATATACGAATTTAGGCAACCTTTTTATTACAGGAGATCTAAACGCAAGAGTTGGAAATAAGCAAGATTGTGTTTTAAATGATTTTAATAGTAAAAACATCAATAGAGGTAAATTGACTGAGTTTTCACGTGCCACACAGGACCATACGTCTAATAGATTTGGTGAATGTTTGATTTATTTGTGTAAATCTGTGACATCTGTATTGGTAACGGTCGATTGTACAATGATTCAGGTATTGAAAAAATCACGTGCACAACTTACAATGGTAACAACGTAGTTGACTATCTATTAGCAAACGAGAGCAACATGAACATGATTTCTTATTTTAACGTTTTAGATTTCAATACTTTTTCAAACCATGCACCAATTGAATTTTCCTTCGACATTACTACAAAAAGAGATGATCGTTCTTCGCCAGAAGATGTAACATATTACAAATGGATCCCAGAATACAAATCTTTATTTATTAATGATGAAAAGTCTGATATTCATTTGTAAGAAGATAGTATTAAGGGTGCAATTTCAAATGACGCGGATACCGATACACTTGTCACCATGTTCACATCGTATTTGAATGAAAAGGGAGATAGATATTTTTGTAAAACTGTTAAACCTAGTAAAAATAAATTTTCTTCTACTGATAAGTTACAACAAAAGTGGTATAACGATGAATGCAAGTTTAAATATAAGGCTTACAAGACAACAGTAAATGATTTCAACAAAACAAAAAATGAGAATGATAGACGAAATGTATATGAGAAAAAGAAGGATTATCGTTACTGTTGTAGGAAAGTTAAAAACGCTTTCAACCGTAATTTATGTGATCAGATGAATGACTTAAGAAGAACATCTCCACGTGACTTTTGGACTATTTTTAAAAAGAAAAGGAGTACAAACACTGGTGACAACATTTCAAACATAGAGTTTTTCCATAATTTCAAAACCATTTCAGAAAAACAATGTCTGAGCTAAATGATGATAGCAACGCCTTTTTACACGAGTTTGACCAGAGTGATACATTAAAATCACCGAAATATGAAGAATTAGACAGACCTATAACATCCGAGGAAATCATAAAAGCTAGTAAAACTTTAGGAAATAATAAAGCTTGTTCTCTTCACAATATTTTTTATGAGTATTTTAAAGAAAATATTGACCCTTTGTGTAAACCGATAAAAATGTTGTTTAATTATATTCTTGAAACTGAACGTTTTCCCCGGTGTTGGTCTACTGGCTTAGTTATACCTTTGTATAAAAAGGGTGATAGTTCGGACCCTAATAATTATAGAGGTATTACGATAACAAGTTGTTTTGCTAAAATTTTCACTGTTGTTATAAACGAAAGGTTAAAAACCTGGGCTATAGAGAACGATATTTTAACAGATGCTCAATTTGGTTTCAGGCCTAAACCACAGTACGGTGGATGCTATTTTTTGTTTGAATGCCATTATTGAGCGTCAATTTCGAGCTAAGGGTAAATTGTATTGTTGTTTTATCGACTTTAAAAAAGCTTACGACTTTATTGATAGAAACTCACATTGGTATAAACTCATCAGAGTGGGCATAAATGGTAAACTGTTTTCCGTTATTCGGTCTATGTATGACGAGGTAAAGTTGTGCGTAAGCCATTTGAGTACTTTATCTGAATATTTTAAAAGTGAGATGGGTTTATTTCAAGGGGAGATAACCTCACCTATGATGTTCTCTCTCTTTATAAATGACATTGAACAAGCACTGCAAGTTGTAACTATGCTGGTTTTAGTGTTGACCAGTTATCTATTTATCTTTTGTTATTTGCTGATGACGCTGTTCTGTTTTCTGAAACGAAAGAGGCTTTACAGGAATACCTTAGTTGTCTACACACATATTGTATAAAATGGGGTCTTACTGTAAATGTAGACAAAACAAAAATCATGATATTTTCAAAAAGATTTAGAAACAAGGAAGACTATTTTTGGAAATACAATGAAAACATTATAGAAATAGTTGACAATTTTTCATATCTTGGTATACTTTTATCGAGTAGGGCCTCTTTCGTACCAGCAGCAAATGATTTGAAGGGTAAAGCATTATGTGCCGTGCATTCTTTATTCAGCATTGTAAACAATCTTGAAGTCCCTGTAAATATCATGTTTGATTTATTTGATTCCAATGTATTATCAATTCTTAACTATGGATGTAAAATATGGGGTCACTTGAAAGCAGAAAACTTACAAACAGTACACAGAAAGTTTTGTAAATGGGTCTTGATTGTTAAAAATAGTACATCCTCTCTTGCTATTTATGCCAAGCTTGTAAGATTCCCTTTATATATTTCTAGATATATACGTATTGTGAAATATTGGCTTAGCTTATATAGCGAGAAATCTTTTAATTGTATACTGAAAACATTAATGCAAGATCAAAGAAATGATATAGATAGAAACGGAAATATCATAAATTGGTCATCTAAAGTTCGAGACATCCTACAAAATGCAGGATTTCATGACGTTTGGTTGTTTCCAAATTCTGTTAATAAAAACATATTTGTACCTTTATTACCAGAGCGTTTAAGGGATATATACATTAGTAGTTGGCATGAGAACATAAAGTATTTTTCGTCACTGACACTTTTTAGAGATTTAAAATCAACTTTTAAAAGATCATCATATCTAGATATAGTGACCTTTTCAAAGTATAGAAAGATTCTAGCAAAAGTCAGATTATCATCTCACAGCCTCAATATAGAAACAGGTAGACATAAAAAAAATAGATAGAAATCAAAGAATATGTACACTATGTAATTCAACTGAACTCGAGGATGAGTACCACTTTATAATGATTTGTCCGTTTTACAATGACATAAGAAAGCATCTGATACCTGAGTACTATATCAATCGACCTTGCATGTTTAAATTTATTCAGCTTTTGAAATCAGACAAGAAAAATGATCAGTACAGACTTGCTTCATATTGTATTAAAGCTTTTAACCGGAGACAACTAAAGTTAGATGATAGTTAGCTATCATCACGGTATTTTCCTAACTAGTTAATTAAAGCTCTAAGATGATATATGTTTGTATATTTGCATGTATGTATATGTATATAAGTATATATGCATAGATGTATATGAATAATTATTTGAAACTTTCTTTAAGACATTTTCCACCTAAATACATTAAGAATTGTTGTGTGTATGTGTGAGCGTATGTATGGGTGTGCGTGGGTGGGTGTGTCGGTGTGGGAGTGTGTATGGATGTGTGTGGGTGTATGTATGTTTACCATTTCTACAATTGTATGTGAAGATAAATTTATTGTTATATACTTTATCAACCATGAGCTGTATATGCTTCAGTTGAAATAAAATGTTCTTCTTCTTCTATTATGAGGCGCTGTAAAGCAAACATTTTACATACATCACGTCCAAGCAGAATGGTGGGACTATGATTGTATTGTAGCAAAATTCAGAAAAAATTAGGCACTTAGAATGTTTAGACAGACACATACATCGCTTATGCGATCTTAACAATGATAAAATACTTAGAAACAGGTTTAAGTCTATATGTAGGGATACGCAATGTTTTTTGAAACAAAAGAAAAGAGATGAATTGGTAAACAGTCGAAATGACCCAAGACGATTTTGGTCATTAATAAAATCTTTTAATGCAAGGACTCCAGACTCAAAGTTAGTATCTAACGAAGATTTTTATAATCATTTCAAATCGCTTTTAAATCCCGATTTGTCATCTCGAGTGTTAGATTCGTCTTTTTTAAAGGACATCGAAGCTATTCATAACTGCGACGACCTTAATATACCTATCTCACTTGAAGAGATAGTCAATAGCGTGAATTCATTATCTATTAATAAATCCCCAGGTCCGGATGGTATTTGCCTTGAAATGTACAAAGCAACTTTGAACGATATTTTACCTATTCTTCATAAATTGTTCAATGAGACATTTGATAGTGCCTACTTCCCTCAAGAATGGGGATATAGTATTATCACACCATTACATAAGAAGGGACCTCTATTGGACCCTAATAGTTATCGCGGTATATCATTAATCGATTCAATTTGTAAAATCTTTACTCATGTCTTAAGTAGAAGATTGACAAATTGGTGTGATACATTTATTATTATTGATCAATCCCAAGCCGGATTTCGATCAGACTACTCCACAATGCCATTATGGATAACATATTTACCTTAATGTCTCTGGTCCAGAAATATATATGTAGAAAACGTGGAAGATTTTACTGTATTTTTATCGATTACTCAAAGGCTTTCGATACTATACGACATGATAAACTTTGGGAAGCACTCAGTCGTAAGGGTATTAATGGTAAATTCTTAGATACATTAAAATCGATGTATAGCAAATTAAAATCTTGTGTTAAAGTCAATGGTGAGTTGACACAATATTTTGATTGAACAAACGGAACCCGGCAAGGCTGTGTAGGAAATCCGAAAATATTCTCTCTTTTTATAAACGACTTAGTTTCATTTCTTGATAGTAAAAGTAATGGCCGAAGGGTTTTAGTTACAAATGACATAAAATATCTTAACATTTTAATGTTTGCAGATGATATTTTCCAGTTTTGCAGATAGTGTAATACAACTTCAACGGCAAATCAACATTATTGAACAATTTAGTAAAGGAGTTGGTTTGGACGTTAATATAGATAAGACAAAAATAATGGTATTCAGAAATGGAGGTATAATTAAACATAATGAAAAATGGTTCTATAATGGTTCTAGCATCGATAAAGAATCATATTACAAATATTTAGGTGTATATTTAACCAGTAATTTATCTTGGTCAAAAACACATCAAATGCTTGCCCAACAGGCTAGAAAAGCAATGAATTGCATTCTTATGCTTCGTAGATATATGGGTAACATTTCTACACGTGATATGTTTAAGATATTTGATGCCTCAGTGAAGCCAATTTTGTGCTATGGATCACATATTTGGGGATATCAATATGTTGATAGGATAGAAAAGGTTCATATAAAGTTCTGTAAAAAACTATGCTTATTATCTTGTAACACATGTGATTTCCTAGCTCTAGGTGAATGTGGAAGGTTACCACTATGTATAACATATATGTCGAACTGTGTCAAATACTGGTTGCGTGTAGTAAGAATGAATAATAATAGATATCCTAAGCAGTGCTATTTCATGTTATTTCGCATGGATGAAACTGGTAAAACTACATAGGCTACATATGTAAAGAATCTTTTATTTCTTAAAATGAACTTTCGGTAACGGCCCACCAAGGTGTTGCTTTTTCATCGGAGACAAAAAAAATCCGTATCATTAATTAACGCATCATAAATGCATTAGTTTGTGGTTGTAGTTAATTGCAAAAGTGTTGTTGTGAAATTTGGACTATAAAGTGAGACCAATTCACGTTGGAATGGAGGATAAAACACAAAATAGAACCAAGGTGAGTGAAGATCACACAATTCAAGATGGCGGCCATCAAGATGGCGGTCCTCCCATCGTATTTTTAAGAGAGCGCTCTTTATTTGGAGACAGAAAGGTTCCTTACCACGAATGGATTAAGCACGAGGAACTCTATCATGCATTGGGAAAATCTGTCAATGTAACCCATATCACCGGTCTGCGAGTTAACGGTTTATGGAGAATCTACATAGACAACATTGAAGACAAAATCACCCTTCTACATGACGGTGTACATTTAAGGGGGAAAACCCTTACCCTCCTACCCACTAACCCTGACCGTCTCGACATAGAAAACACCCTCAGAGTGCGAGTACAAAACATCCCTTTATCGGCTGATGATGGGTTGATCACAAGATAATTTACTCTAAAGGAATGCGAAGTTATTTCAATATATAGAGAGAAGCTTCGCATCAATGGAAAGTTAACCAACTGCGAAAACGGAGATAGAATCGTCAACATTAAAAAGTCGTCAGTAAAAGAACCCTTCCCCAGATCTATGCTTTTTGGAAAATTCCGTGCAAAGGTAATCCATAAAGACCAAACCCCGCCAATAATAAAATGCAGAAAATGCCTTCTAACAGGCCATATGTCTTTTGATTGCCCAAACGACTGGACATGTACACTGTAAAGAGTCTGGGCACAACCAGAGCGATTGTCCTTTATACGATGCAGGCCCATCAGATACCTCGGACATGCCCGAATCAGAAAGCTCGGACGACGAGAATACACAACAAAAGCCAGAGGAATCATACGGGAACGAATACACGAAAGAAGACACATCGAATAAAGGGAAAGCAGAGAAAACAGAGAGTACCCCAAAAGAGCCCCGTAAGGGAAAACAAGACAGGCGACAAAAACAACAAAAACAAAAACAACAAACGCCCATTGACAAATACATAACAAATAATAACACAAGTAAAGACAGCAGAAAAACGCGTAGCAGGTCGGTCGTAAGGTCCCCGCCCACTCCCGCAGAAAAGATCAACGAAGCTTCAAAAAAACAAAAGGGAAACAGTTAGTCACCCAACGCAAGTGATCGGTATTAGAAATGCCAACATAAAACCAATCCAGAGGAATAAAGAAGTGAAATTTCAATATAAATATAGGGAAAAAAAGTGAAAACAATAATCACGCGTGTGAATCGATCAACATTTATGATTTGTTCTTACAAAAGCAATGTCATCACTTATACATTCAGCTCGCCCTAGTAGACAGCAGCATACGTATGCTGTTTGTGGGGCTATCTGTATGTATAATGTTCATAGTGTTAAAAGGTACACTTTCAATAATAACATAATATAATCATAAATGTTAAATACGAAATCTATTTTTAGCTGTTTCATGATTGGGCTGTTTCAAATTGACCATGTATTAACAGCCTATTTTAACATAATAACATAAACCATTCTATTTGTACATTGGCAAATGGAATTCTGACCATGATAAGCAAGCATCATGTGCGATATATAAAATTATCGCCACATATAAAAACTAATATGCTCGTGCTTGACATGTATATATTGCTTAATAGGAAACTGCATGTGCCATTCTTTGGTGCGAGCATATTGTTGTGGTGCTGTCCTATGATGTCATTGGTATTGGCTTATCATTCTGCAGTACAACACAATGCCCACTCTTATTCTAAAGACATTTAACTCGAACATTAAATGTGTTTATCCAAGTATAAAATTGTATAAACATGCATTATACATAATCTTTGTTGCTATAGAAAAAACGACATGCCATTTCTCGAAGTCTAGAATGCTCGTCGTCTGCAAATATCAATACCAGCTTAAATGTATTTTTAATGTTTTACTACAACTTACTCAATGAACTTTGGACTGTTTTGCTGTTGAATGCATTGCTTATATACAAAAACTTTGCATTCAGTATCGAACACGCTTTAAAGAAACATGTTGATATAACGCAAATAAACGTTGTGTATAACGGCACCTTAAACATAGAAGCGTGCTTTTTTGTCGATCAGTCCTTCTTGTCATTACATGCACTTTTGTATTTCTGTCATCTAGGGCTGATTGGGAACCATACTCTCTATACCGAAAGACTTTATGTTCTTTTTAATTTCTTATCAAGATTTAAATTGTACAAGAAAATAACTGCTAGGAATTGTATGTCGTACACATTTGGTGTTTAACAACTGTATTTTATCTTTGCTACCTGGCACTTCAGTACAATTACTGTCCAAGATAAGCTTTTCCCACGTGCACAACATGGAAATAGAATAAATCAAAGAAACAGCGATGCGTGTTCTGTGATTGGCCCGGGACTTTCAATGCCCCACCAATTAGTACATGTACTACTTGTTCAACTTACATCCAAATGTTTGTTAATCTCATAAATCGAATATTTCTATTATATGTCCTGCCAATGAACATTTAGTTTTCACCCATTGTTACTGTTCACAGATATACTACGATACATGCATCGTTTTATACAACTTAAACCTAAACTGGACGACCCGCTTCGCACGTGCAAGTCTGGTTATGTATAACGGCACCTTAAACATGGAAGCGTGCTTTTTTGTCGATCAGTCCTTCTTGTCATTACATGCACTATTGACTTTCGGTCATCTAGGGCTGATCGAGAACTCTATTGTCTATATCGAAAGCCTTTATGTTCTTTTTAATTTCTTATCAAGAATTATGTTATACAAGAAAATAACTCTTATGAATTATATGTGGTACACATGTGGTGTTTTAAAACTGTATTTGATCATTGCTACCTGGCATTTCAGTACATTTACCAGCCAAGATAAGCTTTTCCCACGTGCACAACATGGAAATATAATAAATGAAGGAAACAGTGATACGTGTTCTGTGATTGACCCGGGACTTTCAATGCCCCATCAATTAGTACATGTACTACTTGTTCAACTTACATCCAAATGTTTGTTATTCTCATAAATCGACTTTTTGTATTATATGTCATGTCAATGAACATCTAATTTTTACCTATTGTTACTGTTCACAGATATACTACGATACATGCATCTTTTTATACAACTTAAACCTAAACTGGACGACCCGTATCGCACGTGCAAGTCTGGTTATGTATAACGGCACCTTAAACATAGGAGCGTGCTTTTTTGTCGATCAGTCCTTCTTGTCATTACATGCACTATCGAATTTCTGTCATCTAGGGCTGATTGGGAACCATACTCTCTATACCGAAAGACTTTATGATTTTTTTTATTTTCTTATCAAGAACTATACTATACCGGATGATAACTCTTATGAATTATGTATGGTACACATGTGGTGTTTTAAAACTGTATTTGATCATTGCTACCTGGCATTTCAGTACATTTACCAGTCAAAATAAGCTTTCCCCACGTGTACAACATGGAAATATAATAAATGAAGGAAACAGTGATACGAGTTCTGTGATTGGCCTGGGACTATCAATGCCCCACCAATTAGTACATGTACTAGTTCTGTGATTGGCCCGGGACTATCAATGCCCCACCAATTAGTACATGTACTAGTTCTGTGATTGGCCCGGGACTATAAATGCCCCACCAATTAGTACATGTACTACTGTCACCCTTTAGTAATGAATATGCAAAACTTCTTTTCAATTAGCGATAAGCGTTTGTTTGAAATATAGTGTATACCATGTAAGTTGTAATACGTATATATGTACTATTAAGCCGCACACAGTTTTTCTACACATGCATCACATACTATCAACAACACATACATGTGCACCCACGCTTGGAATTCAGCAATTTACAACGCACTGGATAAATACGATTACTCTACCACACACTCACCATCCTAACCCAGACCTAACTAGGATAAAAACATATACTTTGTCTTTTTATGTCAATGGTTTCAGCTCTAAAACAAAACATGACAAAACTTGATATAATTCATTTCGCGTCTCTCAATGTAAATGGGCTTAGAGAAAGCTTAAAGAGAGAGAGACTTCTAGCCTGGATAAAGCAACAAAAAATAGACATAATGTTTCTTCAAGAAACACATTTTACCCCCGAACTCACAACACCGATTATTAAACAATTCAACGACTGGAATGTGTATCATTCTTTCGGATCGAATCAAAGTTGTGGTTGTTCAATCTTATTTTCAAAGAAAGTACAGTATGTATGCACTAACCATATAATTGACCCAAAAGGAAGATATGTTATCCTTGACGTAACTATAAATAATAAAAATTTTGCTATTATTAACACATATGCCCCTAATTTAGCTAATCGTAGAAATGACTTCTACAAAACAGTTTCTAAAATTATCAATCAAAATAATCAAAGTAATCTGATACTAGGTGGGGACTTTAACGATGTTCTTAATCATAGCGATAGAATAACTTCAAGCTCAGTCGTTAAAAACGTTCCAGTTCAAAACCTTTCAACACTTATGAAATCTAAAAGATTAATAGATATATGGAAAATAAGAAACCCAGACAAGTCCCAGTTCACTTGGAGAAGACAAAATGCAATAGAAAAAAGTAGAATAGATTTTTGGTTAGTTCAGGAAAATTTATTACCTTTGGTATATAGCTGCGATATTCGACCAGCACAAATAAAACGCACAGATCATTTGGCAATTTCTCTCAAAATAAAAAATCATAAACGATAAAAGCAATGGATACTGGAAAATGAACAATTCTTAATTAAGAGACAAAACTTATATTACTCTCATGAACGACTTAATCGCATCATTTCGTTCACACTCTAATCTTCATAACTCAAACAATGCACAATCAAGATGGGAACTTTTAAAATATAAAATTAAACAAAAAACAATAAGCTATTCGGTTACAAAAGCTAAAGATACTAAAACTAGACTGAACGACCTCGAACATAGATTAAAAACACTGCATGAATTGAATAGTGGCAACGTCGATGAAATTAGTAGACTCGAAAATGAAATACAAGATATTTACAACACTAAAGCCAAAGATGCTCAGATTCGATCGCGCATACAAGTGCTTGATGAAGGTGACACCAATCTGAAATACTTTTTAAATTTAGAAAAGTCGAGGCAATCGCGCAAAGTAATAAGCTCTCTAACTTCTACACAAAACAAACGACTTATCACCGTACCAGAAATCTTAGACGAGGAGGTAAATTTTTTCCAAACTCTTTATAAATCAAATAAAGTCAAAAACGAAGAAACAGATGACTATTTATCAAGTATCACTCTAGAAACAAAACTTGACCAGTTATCATCAAACTTATGTGACTGCCCTCTCACATCAAGGGAACTTAAAGAGTCTGTTTTGAATATGAAGCATAATAAAAGTCCAGGAAGTGACGGCCTGACTGTTGAATTTTACAAAGTTTTTTGGTTGAAAATAGAGTCGCTTATTATTGAGTCTCTGAATTATGGCTACAGAAACAGCAATTTATCAAACACACAAAAGCATAGTGTTTTATCACTTATATTCAAAAAGGAGATCCTGAAAATATTGAAAATTGGCGCCCAATTTCCCTATTAAATGTAGATTATAAAATAGCAGCACGTGTATTGGCTAAACGTTTACAGTCAGTTCTCCCACAGCTTATAAGCACTGATCAGCAAGGATACTTGAAAAATAGATTTATAGGTTACAATATTAGACATATACAAGATATTATTGACTATACAGACGAATTAAACATAGAAGGAACTTTATTATTTTTAGATTTTAGGAAAGCCGTCGACACAGTAGAATGGAATTTTATTTTCAAAGTATTACACCTCTATGGTTTCGGTTAATTCTTTATTCGCTGGGTTAAAACAATATATAATACGATCACTGCTAATGTTCTTTATAACGGATTTAAATCGCGTAAATTTATGTTGAGTCGATCCATTAGACAAGGCTGTCCTTTGTCATCTCTTCTATTTATTCTTGTCGCAGAAATTCTTGCAACTAAAATAAGATCTTGTAATCAAATCAATGGTATCGAAATCACCAATGGTTCATCCAGACAAATGAAAATCACTCAACTGGCTGATGACACGACTTTATTTCTGCAAAGCGAAAATGATATACGCATAGCACTTCAAATCATTGATGAATACGGAAAATACTCGGGCTTAAAGCTAAATAAATTCAAAACAGAAGCAATGAAAATAGGCGTGTCCAAAAACTCAACACAACATGATTTGGCTATGATAAAATGGACATTAGAAATAAAAGCACTAGGTGTCTATTTTGGAATAGATAAAACTTCGTGTTTAGAAAAAAATTGGAATTCTAAACTAGAGAAATGCGAAAAGCTCATAAACAATTGGAAACATCGAAGCCTATCATTCTTTGGCAAGGTAAATATCATTAAAACATTACTTTTACCCCAATTTACATATCTGTTTCACTCATTATATGTAACAGATAAAATAATAAGTCTGATAAATAAGATGATCTTCGAATTTCTTTGGAATGGATTAAGCAATCGGAACCCCTCGGTGATGTTGGCAGGCCACACTGATCCGCCTGCCGTAATTTGCCGAGTAGTTCCGATTGTGGATTAAGAGAAAAAATAAAACGCACTACACTGATTGGTCATAAACTTGAAGGTGGAATAAACATGATTGATGTAAACTCATATCTTAAAACTATTAAATTTAACTGGATTAAACGATTCCTTTTAAACCAGACGAACTCAAACTGGCAACAAATTCCAACGTTTTACTTTAACCAATATGGCAAAAACTTGTTAATATTCTACACTGATTGTGAATCAATTAGTAGCCTTCCAAAGGTGAAACACAAGATTCCACAATTTTATACACAAATTTTTAAAATATGGTTAGAATTTATTAGAACCAAGTGCAACAACAAAAAATGTACAAAATTATACGATATTCGAAAACAAGTCATTTGGGGAAACACACACATAAGGAATATGTCAAATAAAACCTTATTCTTCAATCGATGGATCGATTCTGGTATATTATTATTAGATAACATCATATCAGTAAATGGTACTACTTGTGATGCTAAAGTCTTTAAAAAGTTAAAAGATAAACGGAATTGGATCAGTGAATTTGAAATCATTGCATCATCAATTCCTCGTTCATGGAAAGCAATTTTCAGAAATAACAGTCCGATTAAATCTAAGATTAAAACAGAATTGAAACTGGGTTTAGGCAATTACAAACTTAATGATCTTAGAAATAAAGGTGTATATGACACGTTTATGAAGAATAATTTCGAAAAGCCATTTGTTCACGCTTTCTGGAAAACAAAATTTAATTCCGATATCTCTTGGCGTGTTTACGAATCAATCCATAGAAATAGTCCTCACAATCGAATTAAGCAGTTTAGGTACAAACTTATACATAACATTATTGCAACAAAAGAAAATCTGAAAAAATGGAAAATAGAATATTTTGATTTATGCAATGTCTGTAATTGCAAAGAAACTTATGAGCATTTCTTCCTTGAATGCGTAGGTATTCAAAACATTGTGCAATCCTTCAAAAATATATTCTCATCATTAGGTTTTGGAAATAATATTTTCACCTTAAAATCAATTGTACTAGGATATAAACCCTATTTTGACGAATATGACATTATAAACTTTATACTCAACACTATGTCTTTTACGTTATATAAAACATATATATAAGACAAACGCACTAAGAACATAGATATAATTTGCGTCTTTAAAAATGAATGCGAAATAACCATAAATCTATTAGAAAACCAAAATTTTAAAGACACGAAATTAGTTAAAAGAACACTCCAAAAGATAATAAATATGTTTTGACTGTGTCTATGCTATACCGCATATTCATCTAGTAACGCCATTTCTCTACACACCTGCTCACGCATCTCACTGCACACGCACATATCACCACCATTTAACTCTGCGTTTTCGCTCACCAGCACATACCATGATTAAAGACGCATCTCTTGCAGTCGCAAGGTATGACTTAATCACCAAACATATGTCCCATTTCAGCCTTCTAATATTTCGTTTTCGATTAGATGGCAACACAATAGGTTTTTGTTACAATGAGTTTTGATACAATATATAGGCTGCACTATTTTCTCAGCCTAGTGATTTTGATTTTCACGATGATATACATATACTAACTCAACATTAGATTTATTTACCTACTTAATTAATGAATATTAGGCTCATTTAATCTCATGATAAAAGGTAAAAAGAAAAATATGACATAACCAAACACGAATTTTTAATTTGTATGATTTATATACACAAAATTATAGCTATTTCTGCTTTAAAAAATAAAGATTTTCTCCTTTCTCTTTGTCAATAAGTTTAGCCTGTTCAACATACTTCATTACGAGACTATTTCAAACTGAAAGCAGCAGCAGATGACAAAGTACTGCATGAACAAAACCAGTGTGACTTTAAAAGAAATTGCTCATGTAGAGCAATTTGTTCTGCTATCAAATTGGTTTCTGAAGTCTTCTTCTGCCAATGGGTTAATATAACATTTCAATACAAAAAGTGGATCTGTTCTATTATCTATTTTTCTTTTTTGAATGCCTGTTTGAATTATATTTCACCCTTGCTAAAAAAATCTTAAGTTTTATATACTCCAGAAAATGCTGTTCAATGCGAATATATATACTGCTAGACATGTCTTGTTATTTCAAAATAATTTGACTACTCTCATTCTTTGTGGAGTTGATACTTCTTTCAATTATTTTATTTATGACAATCTTTAAATGCTACAGACTGCTTACATTAAATTGATCATATATTTGCATTATTATAAATGGCTAACATATTTGATTGGTTCATGTAATTTCTATGGAAAATAAAGAAATAAAAAAAAAAAAAAAAAAAAAAAAAAAAAAAAAAAAAAAAAAAAAAGAATCTTTTATTTTCTGATGGCTTTGGACACGTTTGGATAGTACATGATGTGGGAAATATTGATGAATTTTTAAAGGCTTTTTCTCAGAGAATTAAGGATTGTTATACACAAAAATGGTTTGCTGATCTAAATGAGTCACCAAAAGCATTGCACTATAGATATTTTAAATCTATGTTAACTCCAGAATTATACCTTAATACTGACCTATCCTACATACAAAAAAAAGACCTTATCTAATTTTAGGTGTTCATCCCATGATTTAATGGTTGAAAAGGGTAGATATTTAAAGATAGAAAGAGAGCAGAGATTTTGCCAACTTTGTAAACAACTAAACTTTAACATTATTGAGGACGAATATCATTTCTTTTTAGAATGCAAAAGTTACCAACTGCTGCGCAATATGTATTTTGAAAAGTCATGGCTTAGAAACGTAAATCAGCAAACCTTTTATTCTATTTTGGAATGTAATAATAAATCAAGTATATTCAAAGTATCAACATATCTTATAAAAGCCTTTGAACTTAGACAAAATCTAATTGAAGAACTATTGTAATGTATTTGTTTGTGGATTGTCACTCTTGTGTATGTATATTATGTTACTGTATGTTGTACTATGGGTCTATGACCTCTGTACTTGAATAAACATGTCTATGTCTATGTCTATGATGTAACAGTTGTATCGCTTGTTCATTTATCAGCTACATGTATCCAGTGTCAATCCTACCAGAAAAGGAGCTACCAGACACAAACAAAGTACATTAATTATTAAGAAGTTTGTATGTTCAGTCGACCATGAAGTTTTTTAAGCCTTGCCAGGTTTACATTCTTTCACAGGCTGTGACACAGTCAGTGCGTTTGCAGGTCGTGGCAAGGTAGCTGCCTATAAACATGAAAGCAGTGGGTGGTTTTCAAGATACCTTCAAACAACTTGGTACCAATTGTCAATTGTCTGATGTATTATACAAAAGACTGAAGGAGTTTACCTGCGTCCTTTATTCATCCAGAACGCACCCAGACTGATGTTAATGAGCTAAGGTACCACCTTTTCTGTGCCAGAAAGGATGAAAATGAATCATGGCAGTTACTACCCTGTGCAGCTTCCCTTAAGATGCATTCTGTAAGGGCAAACTGCCAGTCTGTGATATGGAGACTTTGTCTTGAGCGAGATCCTTATATACCATCCCCCATTGGAAACAGTTGGTGTCTCAACAATGATTCTGATGACCAGGGTAATAAATACATGGCTGTTGAATGGAATGATGTTCCATCTGCACCAGATGCTGTTATGGAAGTGTTAATGTGCAGTTGCTCTCGAGAGTGTAAATTGGAAACCTGTCCCTGTCTGAAACACAGACTGAAATGTACAATGATGTGTAAGCTAAAAAAATATTCAAATCAGCAGGAAAATGATAAGCTGTATGTGTCAGAAAAAGAAAAATAAAAGTTGAGACTCAGACAGTGAAGCTGAATTAATCATTATCTAATCAGTAATAACATAGCAACTGACAGTTCCATAGTGGTCCACCCACCTTCACTTGTTTTATGTCTGTATGCTGCCTTTTGACTTTTGGTTTTTGTCTTGCTGGTGCTTGCTCTGTCTTATTGGTCTTGTGGGAGTAAATGAGATTGTGATTTTTTTTTTATTTTCCTGCTTCTTGGTTAGATATTAATACTTTATGTGGCATATCCTGCGTCATTCTTCCTTCTTGGACTCGATTTATAACTTCGACAATACATACAAGTGTTATGAAACATTTGTTGTTGTTGTTGTTTTTCATTAAAAGTAAGCTCAGGTTATTGTATTTTGCACAAAATCTGCCTACATGTGGTATTAACAGTAACAAGTTCTTTGTTATGTTTCCGACATTACAGGAATTCATGCTACTGTTTTGTTAAATTGCTAATGTTGTTACAGCGTACACGAAATAAGTCCCTTTAATCGCCAAACAATAAGTCCCTTTAACGGCTAAATTGTATTGAATCATTTAATTCTAATATTATAATAGTGGTTTTTGTTTCTAAATTGATAGTCTTTGTAAATATCAGTACAGTGTGCTTCAATTCATTTCTTAAAGCTATAATTTTCACAATATGAACACACATATATGAAGCAATCAGTTTCAAGGGATCGAACTTAGTCTTTCCATAAGCAAAATAATGTCATGTACCTAGTATAATTGTGTTTTTTTCATCATGTATTGAAGACTAAAGTGTTTTGTGCAATTTGATAATAAATAAAGTTATACAGACTCGGTTTCCATGTTTTTTTTTCTTGGATGTGTATTTCCGTAACATAAAAATATATGAAAATTGCGCCTATTGATGCCCCATCTTCCAAGGAGAAAATAAACCCAAAAGCTACCAGTACCAGACTGTTATCAACCATTTTCAAATGCTAAAGGCATGTATCTTCCAAGAAATATAGGTGTAGTTTTGCCCCCCTGACTGGTACACCCCACCTCAATTTTGGGTAATTGGCTGAAGGATTAATATGGAGACGAAAAAGAAACGTCGTTACGTCGATTTGGCGTCAGGCCAACGTTGAACCGTTGTAGTTTGTTTGTAGGATATAATGCGGGCGTTGTTGTTAGAATCAGAATGGTGGTAGAGGTGCAAGGAAGAAGAATCATTACATTAGGTAGATAGATATCTTTTATTTGACCACCACACATGTCTATAGTCATTTTTACAATACAAACAAAATAAAAATACAATATATACAGGTCAATAATCAAAAATACAATTACATACATATTGAATAATTACTTCCATTTCAATGTGGATGAACTACATAAATAATCAGGTAATAGTATGTGTGAAAGATATTCTTTCTTTAAAAGCAAATTTAAGATATATTGCCAAACTTTTATCGCATGATTTTAATAGTTGTATGAATTTAAACATGCTTGGTCTTTTATAATAAAACTCATTTATGCATTTCTTTCTCATAGAGATATAATTTGGACATTTCAAAACAAAATGATACTCATCTTCAACGTCTCCATTATACAAATTTGGCATATACGTGTACGTTCATTTATCGGTATTCGTTGAAGATTATATCGACATGTTTGAATTCTCAAAGAATGCGAAGATGTTCTTATTTTAAAAATGTACGATCTCAATTAAACTGGTAAATAATCCAGGTATGATTCATATTCAAAATTTTCCTTTATGTTACTATATAATTGTAATGGAGAAGCGCTTCTAGTAGTAGAAAATATGTTCTGGATAAGTGCATCTACTAAACGTTTTTTAATAATTTGTATAAATGGTTTACAGCCTACTGAACACAAATTTTCCCACACATAAGAAAATCCTTGTTCAGTTAACACGCTTTTAACATTTGAAACCCATGAACGGATACCTTTTAAACTATCATCTTTAGCAAGTTCATAGCAGTTCTTTAATACAATATCAGCAGTGGTAGTTAATTTAAACCAATATTTTATAATTTTAACATTTCTAAAAATATACAACGGATATCTTCCCAATTCTACAACAATACTTGCATTGCATGTACCTTTTCTTACATTAAGAATTGACTTACAAAATTTCATGTGGATCCTTTCAATCTCTTTAGATTTACTAAAACCCCAGATTTTTGCTGAATAATTTAAAATGGAGCCAACAAATGAATCAAAAAGCTGACACAAAATATTTGGTTTAAGCTTATACTTTTGACAGTTTATAAGTAAAACGTTTAATGCTTTCAAAGCTTTCCCTACAATTTGTTCCTGGTTTTGTCCAAAATTACCAGTATAACTGAACACAGTACCTAGATAGTTAAAATTGTCGTCATTTTCGAGGACATTATTATCATAAGTAAAACGTTCTATAGGCAAAGTTTTTCCTCTTTTACGAAACACCATTATTTTGGTTTTTAATGTATTAACTTCTAAGCTCCATTTTTTACAATAAGAATGGAGTTTATTTAAACTAGTTTGGAGATCTTCAGGGGAGTTTCTAAAAATAACTATGTCATCTGCAAACAGCGATAATATTATTAATAAATCTTTTATATATATACCAGAATTTGGACCCTCTTGTAAAAACAGTTCTAAATCTTCTATAAATAGAGCCCACGTGATAGGTGAGAGTATCTCCCCTTGTTTCAAGCCAATATCAATATCAAGAATATTAGACATGCTATTGCCTAGTTTTACACGTGATCTAACCTTACTATACATATCCTTTATAATTCTTAAACACTTTCCCCCTTACCCAAGTTTGTACATTTTTAACCATAAGTTATTTCTATTTACACAATCAAAAGCCTTTTTAAAATCAACAAAAGCACAATATACCCGTTTATTTCATTTCTATTCAAATGTGTTTGGACAATAGTTTGTAAAATATACATAGCGTCGACAGTAGTAGATCTTCCCTTTACAAAAGCAATATGTGCGTCAGATATAGTATTGTTTTGATTACAGAATATCACTATACGCTGATTTATTATACATGTAAAGAGTTTAGGGAAAAAACTAACTAACGTAATGCCTCGGTAATTAGAAACGTCCGCTGGATCCCCTTTCTTAAAACTAGGAGCAATAATACCATCGGTCCAGCTCTTTGGAAAATAACCACAGTCTAAAATAGAATTAAAAATGTCACATATATGCAAACCAAGAATGTCTATGCTTTCGATAAAATATCAATTTATTAAACAATCACTACCATAGGCTTTACATTGTTTTAGTGTTTTTACCGCATTGTGTAATTCCGTGAGTTCAATACGCTTATTTAATTCTGCACAAGCTATATCGTCTTCATCAAAATCATGGTTTGCTGAGAACATTTCAGCTTCATCATTTTTAACACGCAAAAACTCCTTACCAAGCTCTGAAAATGCTCATAAAAGTCATTATGTTCTTATCTATTTCGTTATTTTTACATTTTTTGAAATATTTCCAGAAATCTTTTGGTTTAGAAAACCTTAACTGCTCAATATCTGTTACTAACTTCTTGTCATATAGTTTACGTTTGCTTTTTACTAATTGCTTATACTCCTTTTTCCGTGCACAAAACTCACGTCTAGAAGAATCAGTCTTACATGTATTGAACTCACGCAATGACATTTTATACAACCTTTGTGCATTGATGTACTCTTCGTCGAACCATTTCTTATTACTTACTACAAGAGAGTCAATGAACGTTAAAGGTTTTTGTTTACAAACAATTTGCCTTTGAAAATGGGATCTGCGACATCACGTAATGCACGTGTAAAGTGTTCAACAGAGTTATTTATAGACTCCCTATCAAGGAACGATAATTCACTTTGCGTAATTCTGTTAAAATAAGGCAGTGCAGAAATTAAGCCATTTCTAAAAATAGATATTTTTGCACTGTCCCATTTTAAAAATGCTTTTCGATTCAATGTCTTTTTCGACTAATACATTCGAATTAATTTGCAAAGAAAAAACAGTAGGCGAGTGGTCACTCCGTGTATTATCATATGTTCTGACGTTTCGGATTTTAAAATATGATGTACGTTTTCTTCTTTCGCCAACAAATAATCGATGACAGACGACCCGTTTGGCGAAACATATGTAAACTGTCCGTCATCTAGGCAACCATTCATAATACGAAATCCCGCGAATTTACAGAGATCAATTAGACGCATTCCAAAAGCGTTTCACGTGCTATCGCAGGAGGCCCGTATTGTGGGGCAATCTGGAACATAATTCTGATCATCAATATTTGTATTATAATAATCAAAAATGATAAAAATCATTCCGTGATCCTACCCAACTGTTTAAATCACCTACTAAATAAACTGATACTAAAACATCAAAATCACAAATACCTTGTTCTAGAATATCATACAAATCAACGTAACATATATCATAAGCTGGGGACCCTTCACCCCATGGATATATTCCGGACAAAAATACATCTTTTTCAAAAAAGAAGAAGCTTCTTTCTAATTTAAGCCATATTATAGTATCATTGTGGTTTCGTATGACGTTTACACCATCAATAATATTATTGTTGATATAAATTGCTATACCACCACTGTTTCGTCTAGAACGTCGATGTTGACATCTCCTATAGATAAAAGTTATAACATGTAAAACCATCTATGTCGATGTTACTATTGGCATCTGCCCATGTCTCATAGAGAAATATAATATCATTTCTTGACAATATTTCATTAAACTCTAATGAACTCTGCTTAATACTTGACTATCCATTTACATTCCATGAAAGAACTCTTAGCTCACCCCTTTACACCCTAACATTTATCACCTTTCACTGCTTTCCCATCAATATACAGAGTGTCATATGACAACCATGCTCTTTGTCCCTTTTGTCTTGCTTCATTCATTTTTGGTATTAGTCCTTTTCTTCTCTGGGCTATATCATATGGAAACTGCTCAAATACACTGTAATTTGTACCTCTTAACTCTTTACTCTGCTTTCTCACCATCTCCCTTTCCTTAAACAGAGAAAATTCACCTTTGACCAGTTCTATGGACTCTTTCGATAGTTATGCTATCGACAATGGATCTTGCAATCTTAAGCTTCTTCTCTATAATGTCTATTAGGTATGCCAGTTCGTCTCTGATATCAGCCATTTTCAAACACCTTTCATGTAAACTGCGTTCTGATTGGCTAATTATAACGCGCTCACGAGTTATTTAGTTGTGTGCACGACTTAGTAATCTCGTGATCACAAGTTAGTATTTCGTGAGCACGAGCTACTATCTCGTGATCACGGGTTTCTCTCTCCTGCTCAAGAGATAAAAAAAAAACATATGTCACCTCTATGCCATCGTATTCTGTTAGGACAAAGATAACATTGTCTGAAAAAGAGAGTTTGCTCATCATGAGTAATTTCTTCTTTTCCTACAATTGTTCCAAGAGACTTTTCCATAGACACAAATAAGACGTATCTGATAGTATCCAGACAATATCCCACGTTATTTGGATTCATACATGTGCACACATTCACATTTGAGGAAAGAGTTATAAGCAGAATTTCTCTGAAATAAGTGACTCGATGCATTCTAATTCCTGTCAAAGACATTGTGAACTAGCCTCACTCTAGTTTGTCGGCCATCACCAGCACCGCCATCATCATTATCGTCATCATCGTCGTTATTTTCATCATCAGCGTGGGGAATACGTCTGCTTACGCATATGTTGTGAAGAACAGCGAGATCTTTTGTGGACAGTATTGTATCTGCGTTTCCCTGGTGTCAATGGATTTCTGAAAGGTGTTAGTCGATACGTTTATAATGGGTAGGCGCTGTCGCCTAGTAGCCATGTTGAAGGAAGATGTTGCTGTTCAAGATAGCTTGATATACTAGAACCGTTCCAGACGAAGGCAGCATGTGTTGATTGAGATTGAGAAATAGATTGTCAGCATCACAGATACCCTGTAGATTTAGTGCATGCAATCCTTTTCATGTTACATACAAATGTTCGTCGACAGATGGCGCTTTTATAGGAATAAATGTACCATCTACTGCACCTATGATGTTCGGGAATCCATCCACCTCATAAAATTTCCGTTTTATGGCCAGTTGACTTTCTCTCGTCCTTGGGAACATAATGTAATTTCCAATACACTCGGTCAGTGCGGCAGATACTACGTTTATACTCCTAGACACAGAAGGGATAGCTATTCCATGGCTGTCAGCAATCACTGATTGGAAGCTTCCAGTAGTGTAAAACCGAAGAGCTATTAATAATTGTAATGACACCGGAAGCGACTGGCTTCGAAGTGTTCGTTTTTCTAGTGGTCACCGTAGCTCCTAGCACAGATCAAATATGGATGCACGATCAAGGCGATATTTTCTGACTAACTCACCATCATTCATGCAGTCCAACGGTCCAAGTCTGTCTCGGAATACCCAGAAATTCATTCTCTTTTGGATTTGCTTATTTTGAATATAAACGTAGAGCGCCATTTTGTCTTTTCTAAATATTCACTAATGTTATCCCTTCAATACCATACATGCATGTTATAAGGTAATTATTCGACTTACAAAAAAATCCAAAACGATTTACGATGAAGATTAAGTAGCTATCGCATGGCCTTAACTTACGACCGACTTTACAATCAACTTTAAGATAAGGTCCTTTCGAGAAACTGGCGCAAACAGTTACGATGTCCTTAAAGTCGATTTACGATGACCGTAGGAGATACAAAACTGGCCCCAGGTTGTGATGGCTTTTTTGCAAACTTCTACAAAGCATTCTGGCCCAAAATTGGTCATTTTGTAGTAAAAGCTTTCAATTATGGTTTTAGAAATGGCTCCTTTTCAGATAGTATTAAATCTGTTCTTATAACATGTATTCCAAAAGATGATAAACTAAAGCAATTTTAAAGAACTTGAGACCGATTACTCTTCTACACGTTTTACACAAAATAGCCTCGGGTTCTACAGCAAATAGACTAAAGACTGTATTAAATGATCTTATATCAAACAATCAAACTGGTTTTATTAAAGATCGCTTTATTGATGAAAATACTCTACTAGTTTATGATGTAATGAAATATTGTGATGATAATAACCTTCCTGGCTTATTAATGTTAATTGATTTTGAAAAGGCTTATGATTCACTATTGTTTAGCTTCATTTTAAAAAACACTTGACTTCTTTAAATTCGATCCCATGTTTAAACAATGGATAGAACTATTTCTTTATAATACACAAGTAAACGTGCAGTTGAATGGATTTATTTCAGATAGTTTTACTGTCCAACGTGGTTGTCGTCAAGGAGACCCAATTTCTTCTTACATATTCATTTTATGCTCTGAAATTTTGAGTATGAAAGATAAAAAGGGTATACATATTAAAGAAACTGAATATCTTATAAGTCAATTTGCAGACGACACCACACTTCTTTTAGACGGATCAGAAAAGTCACTTAACAATGTACTTGATATACTCAGTGGGTTGGTTCTCTTTGATTTCAGGATTAAAATGCAATTTTGTTAAAACTAAATTGATTTGGATTGGAACACGAAAATATAGTGAACACTCAATAAAAACAAAATTGAAATTGAACTGGGGCGAAACACGTTTTAAATTACTTGGCATTACTTTCGACGTAAATATTAATAGAATAATACAGTTGAATTTTGAACCAAAATTGGATAGTATCTCTAAAATTTGTATTTCATATTGGAACAGACGAAAATCAAAACCTATTGATAAGGTAACGGTTGTAAAGTCGCTTTTGGTTCCAATGTTAACACATTTATTTGTTAGTCTTCCAACACAAGATGAAAATATTTTGAAAAAAAATAAATGACATGCTTTGTAATTTTGTATGGAATGGAGGAGCGAAGATTAAACAAACAAATTTTGATATAACAATTGAACGTACTTTAAAAGTACTTTAAATTCCCTTTTACAGAGGAATTGAGACTAACACGTTCTTATGGTGCTTTTAAGAGAGTGAATACTATAAGGTTTGTTTACAATTGACATAAAAAGTTTTAATTATAGTATGAAGTTGAAATGGTTGAAATACATACTGTGTGATAAGGGAAATAAGTGTTATGATCTCGCTTATGAATTATTTGATGTCAGAAAATTATTCAATTTTGGAAAAGATGTTTGTGATGTTACCATAAGAAAACTGAAAAACGAGTTTTGGAGAGATTTTGTTGAGGCTTATATGGAGCTTATTGCTAAATTCAATATTGACTGTTGGGATGTCTTTTTAAAAATGCCCTTGTTTTTTAATAATCACTTCACAATTAACCTCAAATCTATTTACATCAAGGAATTGTATGAGAAAGGAATCAGATATGTTGGTGATCTATTTGATAGTAATGGAAATTTTATCAGTTTTGAATCATTGCAATATATTGCAAGTAAAAGAATAAATATATTGTTATATTACGGTCTGAGGAAAACCATTCTTAATTTTATGGTAAAAAATAAAATTCTTAAAAAAGAAGGTGAATTTTTTCCAACTGTTATCCGAGCATCAGCATATACTTATACGAAATCCTAACTAGTAGAGTTCCAAATAAGTTAATCTACAACTTACTTATTGATAATAATGAAATACCATCGTGTCAATCTAAATGGAATTCTATATTTCCAAATCAAACTTTCGATTGGAAAAATATCTATAACTATGCTTTTCTTTTGACAAAAGATACCAAGGTTAAACGGCTTCAAACAAAAATTTCACATAGGTTTTATCCAACAAATGAACTACTTAAAGGCTCATTTAAGGAGATGAATGCTGTATCAAACTCTATCATTTGGTACACTTTTGGTCAGTTTCAAATAGTCATCACAAAAAAAACACCATCACCACAACTTAAACTTAAAAGCCAACGAGAATTAACCCAGATTAGCCAGTTTAATAATTCAGATTGCCTGATTCTTCACCTCTGACCTTGTCAGTTGATACACAAATTTTTGAACCGACCAATCAGAATTCGTTATTTTGAATATGTAAACAAACAGGTTGTTGATAAACATGATTGAATTGGAGACAACTAGATTTCAAGCACAAAATAACTTGTGTTAAAATAGTCTATTTGAAAGGGTATAGTGTCCTTGTAAATTAATTCTCATGACTTTTATGAACATTATAAAAGAACTCCATATACTTTTTCAGTAATTTATTTGTACTGGTCTCCTTTCATGTGCCTTTAAAAAATGAATATTGCACAAACTATTCTATGGTCCTTCTGTGATGAATATAAAGAAACATTAGTTCACTTGTTTTATGCTTGTGAAAAGGTGAAACCAATGATAAATTACTTAGAAAAAAGAGTAAAAGAAATATACCCATTGCTAGATTTAAATTGCTTTGATACTCTGATAGGCACATTTAATGGAAACCCTAAATTGTATATTCTGTTTTTATATTTAAAAAAATATATCAATTTTTGTAAATTCCATTCAAGCAATCCATCGATAATTGGTCTAATAAATAATTTCACTTCAGAATGGAATACATACAAAGAGACAAATATTTCACAATCTGAAAGTGAGCGCTGGGCAATTGTACAACACGTTATCAACAGTCACTCTTAATGACTAGAACACAAAGACATATACAATTTTTTTTTATATCTTTCATAGAAATACTAATTCATGTATTGGATTTCTATCTCTTTCATTAATTTGTATATCTTATTATTGCAACTTCTAATTAATGTTTTCTCTACGTCTTCTCATATAAAGTATAATTAATATATTAATATTTTATATATAACATGTATTATGCTTTTGTAAGGTTAAAGGGTGGATGACCACGACCCCCTTTGTCAATTTCTTTTTTTCGGAAAGAGTTTTGAGTACGTATTTTATAGAAAACAGTGCCAGACTGGTCAGAGGCCTTCTTTAGAAGCCATCTGATCTGGGTCAACACTGTCTCCTTCTCAATACATGAGATCGTTGGAAAATAGATCTGATCAATGGTTCTTATATCGTGTGTGAAATTCACTAAACTAGTATCGCACTGTACGAACTCGACTGTATGAATTCCGGAAGTCGGTGACGATTAGGTATACAGTTTCACTATTAGGCATACAAAGCTGTTTATTTGTTGACAGCTCCCGGTTTTAAAACGCGTTTTTTATTGTTTTAGAACGAAAGGTAAATGTTATTTGCTCAATATTCACTCTTAAGATGATGAACGGCTGTAGTCATGCATCAAGTACAAATCTTGCATACGTTTTACGGCTTAAAACATGTCAAACTGAAGACCCATCCGCTTCTTGTGCATGGAAATTCGACATATTTCGTGTGTTTTTTTCACAATTTGGAGCATTAATTTAAAATTTTGAAGCGGCAAATCTTTCGATATAAACTTTATTCACATAGATATACCACCCTTTATTCCCATTGACATGCATCTATTTAAACTCTGTTCGTTTTCTCTGGCACATATACTGTCAGCCTAACTGCGTAAAGGCGTTTAGCAGTGAATGCCTAATCACAAATTCACTGTATCGTAGTCGCAAATTCACTGTATCGTATTCGCATTACTATAGTTGAAGCAGGGCATGTTAAAACAAAGAAAACTGTCCTTATCGGTACATAAACAATGCCCCAAGGGATGTTAGTATTCTTACCCTGAACTAAACTGGCTGATGGAGAACTTGTAATTGCTTTGATTAAAGAATCAATTGAAATGTAAATCATGACAATAGTGATCCTTTTAAAAGCGTTCCGAGCTACCTGTCCAAACTTGACTGGTTTTGAATTAAAGGCATAAGAGGATATAAGTAAAACAACTACCAAAAATATATGAAGTTCTTTTATTATGTTCATAAATGTCATGCAAATTAATCTATGATTGCTGTGAAGCCCTATTCTATAAACTCCTTTAATATAAGTCATTTTTGTGCTTAAAATATAAGTGTTTCAATTCAATCATGTTTATCAACAATCTGTTTAATTATATATTTATAATAACGGATTCTGATTGATCGGTTTAGAGATTTGTGTATCACGTGACCAGGTCAGAGGTGAAGAATCAGGCAATCCGAATTATTAAACTGGCTAATCTGGGTTATTTCTCGTTTGCTTTCATATTTTAGTTGTTTAGCCTTTTTTGGGATTACTATTTCAATCTGACCGAAAGTTTACCAAATAATATAGTTTGATATAGCATTAGTTTCCTTTTATTAGCCTTTAATATTTTTAAAATGAATATCAATGATTTTGTTCTTTCAATTCATATTAATTACATCCCCTTAATTTTTAACTTCACTTTGAACATAAAATTACATGAATGAAGCTGGTATTTACAAATTCCAATACATGAAAGATTCTTATAATATGAAACTTGATTTTAAAATGGCATTTGTTCTCTAAATATTTGATTGTATTAATTTTCACAATGCTTCTACCTGACCTTCAAGGTTACACAGTGTCGAAAATGGTATTTACAGCAGCCTTAGCCTGGAGTCCTGGTCCATGCATACCTGCATTAGTTCGCGGTTTCCGAACGGGCCAGGCTCCAGGCTACCCAAGCCTTTCCTCATTTGAAGAGATTTTCAGTCACGTAGACAACCGATCTTAAAGATGTTCTCAAAGTAAATGTGAAGACACACGCAGATGTAGATATATATTTCTTGAATTAACACATATTTAAATTAATTCTTATTTTATTCTTTAAACCATTTATTGTTAGCATAATATGATGTTAGATAAGTTTAAAAACGCTAATAAAGGGTACGTGATTTATTTTGATATTCTATTCATTGCCGATCATGTAACAAATTTAATCTTTAATCTTAGAAATCATTTAACAACAAACCATGAGATCCTTTTAATTCATATAAACCGGAATCATCCGTGAATTAAAATCGTTCTACTGCAAAAGAGGCCCCGACAAATATATCAGCATCTTAACATCACTTGTCACAAAGTTCGTCAATCTTTTCACCATGATAACCACCTTCAAATGTGTCTATAAAATCCCGTTTGTGAAGGGCGACACTCTCTATCGGGATGCGTCCATTACTATTCTTGAAAAAAAACGTGCGAAGAACGTCCTGATTCTTATATTTTAACAACTTGATTTCGTTCTTCTTTAGAGAGGATTTTGCATTTTGTGGCTAATATAGTAGCGATCGATGTAAGAAAAAAGAAAATCTGCATCATTTTGGAGACGTAAATATGCTTTATTTGTGAAAAATGTAATTGAAACTTCAATTTACTCATAAAAATAATTCAGTTGCTCTACTTATCTAGAAAACACCGTTCGTATTAAATAAATTATCTCCACAAGCATCTACATTTCTAGCATATTAGGCATCAAATGCATTCCCATGAATTACTGTGTACAAACTATGGCGTAGGATTAGCATTGTCACTCGCCCATAATGCTCTGAAATGGCAAAAAAAATAGAATAAGGATTTTGATTAGGCATACAGAATAATTGCGATTTGGCATGCAGTCAGATTTTTTTTTGTTCGATTCGGCATACAGTAGTTTACGACTATACATACAGTACAAACAGCGTATGCTACACATAAAAAACATCCCGTTTTCAAAGATATACAGGCCAACGAGACTAAAGACTGGTATTATTATATAATAAATTCATAACTTCGAAGAATTGCCCCTTCAAAATTTTGAAATATTGCCCCAGATTTTGACAATATGGTGATTTATATCGAAATTCAATGTACACAGGAGTTGACGACCTCAAATATAGGCATGTTTAGTAGTAAAAGAAGTTAAAGATTTGAAATTGATTTAATTCTGTATCCGTTTAGTATTGCTAGAGTATATTAGATGCAAATAACACTAACCTTTCACTTTAAAACAGTAAAAATTCTCTTTATTTACACTTGGTCTGACAACAGATAAACATTTGTGTATGCCTATTAGTGAAACTGTATACCTAATCGTCACCGACTTCCGGAATTCATACAGTCGAGTTCGTACACTGTGAGTATCTTTCTATACGACAAATAAGTAGGTAAAGTATTATTGCATCTTATTCATAGCAGTGGAAGTGTCAAACGTGTCAAGATGTCATCACCCATTTCTATGTTAAGACGACCAATGACGTGTCATTATACATGCCACCTGTTCAGACTTTCTAAATTTTAAAACGCCTCCTGATACTGAATTAAGGCAAAGAAGAGCAATCTTGTGTTTCCGATAACATGGCTGTAAAAGGTTGGGTCGGTAAATCTGAACATTTTCTTTCAGTTGATAATGGTACATGTAAACATGAAATGAAAGTGACATTTTGTTTAATACGGCCGGTGTTTTCTAGATAAGTAGAGCAACTGAATTATTTGTAAATTGGAGTGTTAGTTTCTTGTTTCACAGATTTTCTTTTTTCTCCCATCCACCGCTACCATGTTGGCCACAAAATCCTCTCTAAAGAGGAAAGAAATCAAGTTGTTAAGTTATTAGAATCAGGACGTTCTTCGCATGTTATTGGTAGAGAGATTAGTAATAGACGCATCCCAATACAGTCTTTCAGGGAGGTTCACAATGCAACAGTGTCTGGAGTAGTTATCAAAAATGAACGTTAAAAAATGTTGGTCAGTGGTGTTAGGGTATGTGTTTTTCCAGCCTATATATTCCTTTTGAATTGAATTTTTTTAATTGAATTTTGTTAATCAGAAGTTGTTCGTAAAATATATGATATCGAAAAGCACTTTTGATCAATAATAACCTGTTATATGAGAACTTTAATTCACCTACATTTGATGATGAATCGCATCAAAATTTAAAATGCTATGAAAACACAACAAATCCATATTTTTCTACTTGTTGAAACTACATGTTTAGCCATAAACAATAAAATAACAAAAGACACATGGTTGTCTTGGTGTACGGAATAAACCCCCGCCGGAATAAACCCCCAACCTGAAAAACGGCATAGCGGAATAAACCCCCACTCCCTTATTGCATACACGGAAGAAACCCCCACGCTTGTTTTGCATATGCAGAATAAACCCCCACTCATATTTGGAATCCTGTTTAACAAACTTAAAGAATCGAAACGGATCTTCCGCAAATATCACAGGAAAGCAGTAGACAACTACATAATTAAGCTATACAATGATATTGACCAAGCTGCTGAAGTAAACCAAGAGCACTTCTGGTATTTAGTTAACAGTAAGCGCAAGACTGCAAGTACAGCGCCTGGAGCCGAAATTAATTTCAATGGGACATACTGTAATGATACCGGTTCTATATCTCAGGGATGGCAAACATACTTTCAAAGTCTTTATTCTCCTGATGAAAATGTTAATTTTGACCATTCTTTTAAAACGTTTGTTGACAGCGAGGTATGTAGAATTATGTCTTCTGTCGACTTAAGCAGAATACATCCTGTAGGTTAACCCTTGGGGTTCTTAATGATCTTCTAAAATCAGCCAAGCGTAACAAAGCACCAGGAGTAGATAGTATTACTTATGAGCATATATTATACGGTGGTACTTTAATTAGGCAAGTTATCGTAAAACTGATAAATGCCATGTTGAAATTTTCACATGTACCCTTAAGTATGAAAAGGGGTATTGTCATTACTGTTTTTAAAGGAGGAAATAAAGATAAAAAGGACCCAAATAATTATAGAGCCATTACCTTAACCTCATGTTTACTTAAATTGTTTGAACACATTTTGTTAAAAAATATGCAGTCTACACCAACGTTAAGGCCACATACATTGCAGGGTGGTTTTCAAGCAGGCCTTGGTTGCCCAATGTCCTCATTTTCCTTGCATGAATGTATCTATTATGCGAAGGAAAATCAGAGTAAATTATATATCTGTTATCTTGATTGTAAACAGGCATTTGATAGGGTCTGGCTTAATGGTCTATTTTACAAATTGTTAAATTCTGGTATAGATATAGGTACACTTAAATGTTTGCTTAACATGTACTCTGGCCTTCATAGCTCTGTTAGAGTTAACAATGTTTTATCAAGCTCAAGCTTTTCAGTTTTACAGGGTACAAGACAAGGGGGGGATAACTAGCCCATTTCTATATCTCGTCTTTATAGATGGACTTATTCGTCAACTAGAGCAGTCTGGTTTTGGTATTTGTATAGCCGGAACGGACTGTAGCTCACTTAGTGTCGCTGATGACATGGTTCTTATGTCACTGTCAAAAGTTGGTCTCCAAAGCATGCTTGATATATGTTACTTGTATTCTTGTAAATGGAGATACCTTTACAACCCATCAAAATGTGCAGTAACAGTTTTTAATGAAAAGAAATCTGTACATAATAACCGTGTCTGGAAGCTCGGAGACAGCATTATTTCTAAAGTAGATAATTACACTCATCTTGGCATCAATTGCAATAAATATATGGATATATCCGTGAATATTGATGATGCCAGTAGGAAACTTAGAAATACTCTTCTTGGCCTCTCTAATGTTGGTCTACATGAACGTGGACTTCAGACTTCAACTTCAGTAAAAATATACAAGTCAATTGTTCTTCCGAAAGCCTTGTATGGCTGTGAGTTTTGGCCAGTTTTAAAACAATCCCATCTTTTGAAAATAGAGAAATCTCATAGATTTTGTTTGAAATATATCCAGCACCTTCCTGTTTATGCAAGAACTGATATTTGTCTTGGTCTTGTAGGGATGCTTCCACTTGAATCAGAAATTGATTATAAGAAACTTCTATTTATTGGTCAAATATCAAATCTTAAAAGCAATCATATTTCTAAAAGAGTGTTTAATTATCGATTGTATTCTTTTTACCAGAACCCATGCTTAAAATTAGGTTTTATACCAAATGCAGTGTTTCTGCTGAGAAAATACTCATTAGAAAACTATCTTTTGGATTACATGTCTTGTGGTCGTTTTCCGTCAAAGCTTCGATGGAAGGCAATAGTGCGTGAAGCAGTAAGTTTTAATGCAAATTCCACCTGGATCTCTCGATTGAGAATGGATACTCACTTGTCAAGTTTCCTTACATGTAAACCCGTCCTATTAAACAGAGCCGAATTATGGAATATTGAAAGGTCTTATCCTTCTATGTCAAGGCATTGTATTAATTGTATAAAATTACTTGTTAAGTTTTATAGTGATAATTTTACGATAACATGCCCTCGGTGTAGCTCTCGAGTTGAATCTTCAATTTGCTTGCATATTATTTTTGAATGCAAAGATTCTATCGAAATGAAAACATCCCTTTTGACTATTTTGCATACCTCTTGTGGGGATACTTTGTATTCTATGTTCATTACATTAAGCACTGCTGAACGATTTATAAGTTTGTTTTCAGGATTACGGAACCTAGTCGACAGGCCTGATTTAAATCATGATGTAATGTTGTCGCTCATTCCAACCTTAAGCCGTTTCTGGATTTTCTTTTTTGGCAATGTTTGAATAAAACCTCTACTTATTGGTCGAATTTACATTCCTGCCTTTCGCTTTCGTTGCAGGGTTGTAGCTTATATTCGACATTTCTTTATTTTTAATTTCTCTCCCGGCTCCACCCCTTTTTCTCCGAAAAGGGATGATAGTTTGGGAAGGATATTTGCCTGATATGCATGTTTGTCTATCATCAGTAGCATTACATGTTCACATATTATGTTCATTGTCGCTGATGTATCTTTTTTTTCTCATTTTCATTTTTTTTCTTTTCTTATGTTGTTTATTATTTCTATTTTCTGTAAACATTATCATCAAATTGGTGGACAAATAAAATCAAACAAAACAAACCTGCCATCGGCCACAACATTTGGCTTCAATAACACCAACTGACGGCAACATTAGTACTTTTTATGATTGTGACAACTGGTATCAAAACTAGTTCTTTTCACCAACAATGTGCTTCAGCATGTGCTTTATCTTGACAGTGTTTATTACTATTTAACATATGCTTGTTCGATTTATTTAAATAAATATAAATATCTATTAATATGTTGTTGTCTATTTCAGTCCTCATTAATAATAATTCTCACTTCACCTGTTTTTCAAACAGTCATTATCTCGCTAGTGCTATCATGGTGAGATACTATGGTGAGCATGTTTGATCCATATTAATCAACTTGAATTATGCAATTATTGCTTAAACTTGGAAAATTCAGAATCGAATTACGTGTCAATGGTTGCCTTACATTATGCATAACAGTTAGGGTGGGGGTTTATTCCGCCTATCTAAAACAAGGTGGGGGTTTCTTCCGTGTATGCAATAAGGGAGTAGGGGTTTATTCCGCTGTGCCGTTTTTTAGGGTAGGGGTTATTCCGGCGGGGGTTTATTCCGGGATTCGGTTGTCTTTAATGTGTTAAAGGACTCCGGATGGCTGATTGTTAATTACAGAGGCTGTCAATCGGCGGAACAATAAATGATGTGTGATTGAAGCATATGGTGCAAATGTGACAGATTAGTGTGACTTTGCATCACAACCCTTTATTCTTCTAACGACCGAAGTATGTTAATTGTCCCTTTATATTTAATTCAGAAAGTAAACTGACAACGGTCAAATGAATTGTATACAAAGAAAATCCGTTCAAACCAAAGACCTAATAAACATGTTTATTAAGTCATTTGCTCAAACAATCAACTAAACTAAAATAACTTAATATCAGGATAAAATGGAACAGCAACAACATTTAAACGGCGGTCCTTTAAACGGCATTTAAACTAATAAAACCAATGACAAATAAATAAAGTCTTTGATTTAAGTAATGATGACGCTAAAGAAATAAATCAAAAATGAATCCGTTAATGAAAAACGACCAGTTGCGTTGTTAAGATTCGAGACATATTACATGCCAAAACCAACGGAAAATAAAAGCAATTTGTAGAAACATTTAGATCGGGTTATTAAGGCTTATATTTCATGGCGAGCAAAGAAAATTTATGTACGTGTTGTTTGTTTTGTTTCATTCATATACAAAGACAACAATTCTACGAGTACGATAAAGCATGAAACAAGTACACGGTAATTCAAATAAGAAAAACTAGGTACATTTAAGCTATTAAAAAATGCTATAAAACCATCTATGACAGAGTAAGAAAATAAACTTTCTTTAATCTATCTTTGTTATCTAATTGATCTATGCCTTTTAGAACAAACCTGACATAAATGCAGACAGATCAAGACTTTCGGGGACAACAGATATTGAACTTGGGTGATAGGAAATGATTTCTTACCTAATTAAATAACCTGCCATACAGAAATAAAGTGAATTAAACAAACGAGCTGTTGTTTCGAACATGATTTGGTAAGATTAAGCTTATCAAAAACATCGTATGATTTGTGTCCGACTTCACATAACGGATTCATACAGATGGAAGGATAATAAAAACACCAACTTTGGAAATAATTGAGTTTAGAATTATGCCAAATTAACAGACGCGCGTCACATCAATATGTCGACTCACATCTGATAGTGTTTTTTATGGCCTTGAGGTATGCCATCGGCTTCTCAAAGCGAAATTATTGCTTGATTGGTGTTTGAAGGTTAGCGTTGGGTAACTGGGTCTGCACGGGCAGTCCTGAAGGTTATATATTCATATAGACTGAATGTTCTGTTCTGTTCGGCAGTAAATGTTATTGTTGTGTTTTAAAAGAGGGGAATGCAAACTTAACTCGGTAAGTATAACGAATTTTAGGCGTCTTCACTTGCATTATACATTTCAACACCCGATAATTCAAATAAAGATTTCTCTATGTAAGTGTCATCAATACACATAAACAATTCTATTCACGTCAAAACATTGCCATATCGTAATAAACATAAAACAAATGCATATGGCCAGAGACATAGAGATGTCTCTGATATGGCCTTTAAGATTAGAGTTATTAGAAACCATAACAGTAAATAACAATAAAACATACATTGTACATAAATCATAATTACAACGTAAAATCAAGATTCATTTGCTATATCTTTTGTAAAGCAAAATTAAAAACAATTTTAGTTGAAAAAAGAAGTAAGGAGTGCATGATGTCACTATCGCGCATGACTAAAATGTTTTAAGAAATCGAATATGTGATCGAAAAATAATCAATAAAGCAACTGAATAATATAAAAAATAAAATGGCTGAATATGAGTTTAAATATGTATAAAAATAGATAACATTATCTCTTACAAGTATGCTTTCATTTTTTACACTTATAATTGTCAATATTCAGCTTTATTTTTCACAAATGTTATAAGCTAGCTGTTCAGTATCAATGCATTTTATCGATACCGTTTAAACCGGAACTACTCCAGACGTTGTTGCATTGTTGACCTCCCTGAAAACGGGTATAGAGAGTGTCGTCCTACACACACGGGATTTAACCTCATCATATGCAAACAATAACTGATTTAAAGAATAGAATAAGAATCAATAAAAATATTTGTTTATTTCAAGAAATCTACATCTGCATGTGTCTTCACCTTTAATTTGAGAACGTCTTTATTATGGTCGGTTGACTTCGTGACTGGTGTTCTCTTCAAATGAAGATAGGCTGTGGTAATAGCATTGTCATTCGCCTATGATGCTCGGAAATGGCAAAAAATATAAGGATTTTGATTAGGCATACAGAATAATTGCGATTTGGCATACAGTCAGATTTTTGTTTTTTCGATTCGACATACAGTAGTTCACGCCTATACATACAGTAAAAACAGCATATGCTCCACATAAGAATCATCCTGCTTTCAAAGATATACAAGCCAACGAGACTAAAGGCTGGTATTTCTATATAACAAAATCATAACTTCGAAGAATTGCTGCTTCAAAATCTTGAATTATTGCTCAAGATTTTGACAATATCGTGATCTATATCGAAATTCAATGCACATAGGAATTGACGACATCAAATATTGGCATGTTTAAAGTAGCGAAAGAAGTCAAATATTTGAAATTGATATATATCTGAACCCGTTTAGTTATTGCTAGAGTATATAAGATGCAAAGAACACTAACCTTTCAATTTAAAACAGTAAAAATCCTCTTTATTTACACTTGGTCTGACAACAGGTGAACAGTTGCGTATGCCTATTAGTGAAACTGTATACCTAATCGTCACCGACTTCCGGAATTCATACAGTCGAGTTCGTACACTGTGATAGTTGTTATATCGTAAAAGGTCATACCAAGAACCGTATATTATAGGGTCTTTGCACAGCGGGAAGAGTCGAGTTTTATCATTTAGAGTAGGTTTTGGTATTACAATCATAAGTACTCATTCTACACGGAGTGTTAACCTATGCGTTCCTTTTGTTCTCTACAGTAAATTTACATGCGTTCACATTGCAGGCATAAATAAATGCTAGCATACAAATTTACATGTACATGTATTCACTTTCTGGCATAAATAAATGCCCTGCATTATTAAATGCCCTTTCATCATAGCTTGTCTCTTATTTTTCTGTGACATACAAGTCCAGCTGCCTCCGGTCCATTTTTTCCCTTCATAGTATATACTGGTTAGTACCCGAACAGAATATAAATTATCCTGAAGTAGTTGCTCCACATGTAGGCTTTAGAATCCTGCATTATTGTATACAAAAATCTACAAAGGACCGGATAAGCCCCGGTTCTCCTACTGTTATTAAACTGGTGGGAAGTGAAACATGGTGATCCATCGTACAACTATACATTTAGGGCGCATTATGATGATGTGGATAAATGTATATTAAAATTATTTACAGGTTAAAATATATTTGTTTAAAGAAAAATAAGAATTTGTAATGAATGAATGATAGTATATAGAAAATTTGTAAAAAATAATGATAGTAGATAAATAGTTTGTAATGAATGTGTGATATTTTACAAATAGTTTGTAATGAGGAAATGATATTGATAAATGTATAGCTAAAATGTGTAAGGAATCACGATTTATTGTAAATTCCAATTTCTTTGAGAAAGGAAAGAATTGATTCAATCCTGACAGTCTCAAAAAGCTCGTAAATAGTGTTGACATTGAAATATTTTGCACGAATTATTTGAAAATCAATGCAATCGAGTAATATATGTTTGATGGTAAAGGATGCATTGCATGGAATGCATTCAGGTGCATCTTCCTTAGCCAAGAGCCAGGAGTGTATAATGGGTGAATGACCAATTCGGATTCGTGCAGTTGTAACTTCTTCTCTTGGTACGGACCTGTAAGAAGGGTACCATTCTCCGAGGATAGGCTTAATTAAATGCAATTTATTAAAAACATCATCATTCCATTTTGATTGCCAGATGGATGTGATGTAAGTTAGAATAGGTTTAAAATCCGTGTATGGTACTTTAAAATCTGAAATGGGAAGGTTAAGAGCTGATTTAGCGGATCTATCCGCAAGTTCATTACCCATGATACCAGTGTGGCTTCGAAGCCAATAGAACACAAGTCTGTTTGAAGACAAAATATGAGAGATCCTTAGAATAATTTGACATACCAAAGGGTTCTCCAACTTTTGATTTGATAAGGCTTGCAGTACTGAAAGAGAATCGAAAAATATGATAAATCGGGTGAAATTTGATCCGTAATCCAATTTTGATCGAATAAAGGACCGATAAAGCCTAAGAAGAACCCTTTTATCGGCCCCCAATATGAGTGTGCAATACCTTTAAGAATGTTCATTGCTTTTTGGCATTTCTTTTTAAGAGGTTTAATATGAGGTAAGAAAGAAAGCTTTTTGTCAAAAATGACTCCAAGAAATTTGAACTCTGGCACAACTTCTAGTTTAGTATTGCCTAGAGTCAGATCGGGGTCTGGATGCAATCCATGAAGATTGCAAAAATGCATACATTTGGTTTTCGTTTTGGAGAACTTGAACCCATTTGCATCGGACCATATTTGTAATTTATTAAGGCATTGCTGTAGTTGGCGTTCAATAATATCCATGTTTCTTGAACAGAAACAAATAACAATGTCGTCTACATAAAGGGAGCATACCACTCCAGGGTTTATAGCTTTAACAATGCTATTTATCTTAAAGCTTAAGAGTGTAACAGACAAAATATATCCCTGGGGAACCCCAATTTCCTGCTTGCGAGCACCTGACAAGGTGTTCCCAAAAGCCGTTCATCCAGGAATGCTGCAATGAATATAGGAAGGCGGCCTCTGAGGCAAAATCGTGTCAATCTTTAAGTATACCGTGTTTCCAAGTGGTATCATATGCACTTTCCAGGTGAAAAAATACAAATACTACATGCTGCTTTTTAATAAAGGCTTCTCGAAGATACGTTTCGAGCCGAATAAGATGGTCTAACGTACTTTGCTGTCGGCGAAAGCCACTTTAAAACAGATACGATAAGGTTTTTGGATTCAAGAAACCAAACAAGCCTATCGTTAACCATCCGTTCAAGAGTTTTACAGATGCATCTTGTCAAGGCAATCGGTCGGTAGCTGTTTGGATCTTTTTCATCCTTTCATGGTTTTGCTATTGGAATAACCATAGCCTCTCGCCAGCTGGATGGAAATTCACCAGTCTGCCAAACGGTATTAAAAATATCAAGTAAAATAGAAAGGGATGAATGTGGTAAGTGCTTGAGGAATTGGTAGTGAATTTGGTCCTGACCTGGAGAAGTGTCATGTGATTTTCTCAGGGCAGATTGAAGTTATTTTAGAGTGAAGAGTTTTTTGTAATGCTCTTCATTGTTAGAAGTAAAATTGAGCTTTGTTTTTTCTGCTCTTGCTTTAAAAGTCTGAAACTTTTCAGAGTAATTCTCAGCAGAGCACTTCATGAGAAGGTTTCTGCCAAGGTTTCTGCTATGTCCTGAGGGTTATCTACTTGTTGGTTGTTTGAAGTCAGGTGGCAAATATGATATGGACCTTTGCCATTCATTTTACGAAATCATGTCCCAAGTCTTTTTGGTTGAGGTGCGACTATTAAGTCTATCTATAGACATAATCTGTCCAGGACTTGCGTGTACGTGTTTTAATTGTGCATCTTGCAATAGCACGGCGGATACGAAAGTCGTTAAGGTGTTCTTGTGTTGGTCTCAGGTTGAATTTCCTGAGAGATGCCTTTCGTTCCCTAACGGCTTCCTTACATTCAGTAGTAAACCAGGGTTTATTTGGACGTTTGGGATTTGTCAGGTCTGAGGTATAGACTGTTTGGCTGCATCAAATAATATAGAAGAAAACAGGAAAGAAGGGTCTTCACAGTCCGCAAATGCATGGTGAACAATATTTTGTTCACAAAGCATCTGGAATTAACTCCCGTTTGCTTTGGACAACTTCCATTTTTGAGGACGATCAAGGACTGAATTTTTATTTTCAGTTAAAATAAAAGGGAAGCGATCACTTCCACAAGTGTCTTTTAAACATCTCCATGAAAATCAGGGAGAAGTACTGGACTACAAAAAGAAAGGTCAATAGAAGAACAAGATCCTGAAGCTGAATGTAAATAAATATGTTTTTGCACTTGGATCGTTCAGAAACGAAAGAGATTTTATAGATATAAAATTCTCTATTTGATCACCTCGGCGGTTCGTATCTGTACAACCCCATATGGTGTTATATGCATCGAAATCAAGTACAAATGGTTGAGGTAGTTGAGATATCAAAACATCAAGACTACCTTGGTTTATAGGTTTGGTGGAAGGTACAAAGATATGGAACGCTTAAGCTGTCTTATGTTCTGTATTGATGTATTAGGTAGTCCCCGTAACAATATGAGAGGTTGACTTTATGAATTGTCATGTCACCGTAACGTAATTTTGAGTTATATTATGATCACGATGGGTGCATACGGCATTGTGACATGTCTAGTTTATATCATGATGGGCTATTTTGGCGTAATGTCTGGTTGTTTTATCAAAAAATATGGTCACTGTCACATACCTGAAGGTCATGTTATCATTACATTTGGTGTGTAAAGCATATTTGTATGCTGACATATCATTATAATGGGTCAGCCTTATTACGTTGGGTTATCGTACCATTACGCGAGGTTCTCGTTTACTTATACACTGTTGCCATATCATTTCATGATGTTAATAAATAGGTTTGTGCTGTTGACTCGCTACGAAGTGTTTGTTGTAACATGTGGTTAGGTTGGTGAAATGTTATGTTGGGTCAACTTATGTTGAGGTTCATTCGATGTCTTCGGTCTTTTTTGAATAAATGAATTTACGCGGGAAATGCATATTCTTTGCAGTGATCTCCCCTATCGGTTAAAACTATTGCTGTGGCCATCAAGTCCTAGCTTTTGCATAATCTTTTCCATTGTCGCGCAATTTTACAACCATTAAAAACGATAGACTCATGGGCGTAGCTAGACCATTTACTAAGTGTACGTAATTCTTTTCGGTCGTAGACTCAACGGATGCAGAAGGTGCGAGTTTGCTAGAGGACATTCCCCCCTCGACCCCCCGGAAAAAATAATGAAATTTCGGAGGTCAAATCGGTGCATGGGGGGTGGTGACCGGATTTCAGATGTAAAAAAGTTTTGTTTAACCTCACACATCTTACTTTGACTGGCGATTGAAGATTATGATATTCGAATCGCATTTTTTGACTTTTATTTTTCAAATTTTCCTGGACAATTTGTATGCAATTGGGTTTCTTGCGTACAGGTAGCTACGCTACGAAATAATAGGGATGACGCCATATTGTTTCCCGCGAGAATGACGTCACTTAACTTTCGTTTTTAAAAATAGATCATAAATGTGAAATCTAAAAAGTCGTTACACTTGATTGAGGAAACAACTATACATGTCACAACAACAATTTCGCCATTTGGTATGAGCTACTGATAAAAAATGATTTAAAAGGATGCCCAACACTTCCACACACATTGAACTACTTAACGTGCACGCTTAGAAAATGTGTTAATTGCCGGATGCCGATTTACCCGAAAAATTGTAACCCTACACTTATATCCGAGGTGTATTTCACAGCTCACGGAAATACCCGAGTAGTTCCGATTGGCCTGATCTTTACAAATGATAGTATCGCCACAACAATGGAATGATATCTGAACACAAAATATAGGTATGATATCCCAAAATAAAAACTTGCTAGCCTATTTTACATGGCAGACCAACAATACGGCGATTCAACAACACCTCATTGCAATACAATCCTATAGGACGACACGTCAACCACCCATACACCACGAGTCAACCCAATATACTGACTATATAACTGTATTTAATGATAAAAAGGCCACATACAATGGTACCCCGACCCAACATAACGTTGAGTCAACCCTACATAAAAGGACGCGCACCCAACGAAATTATATATCAACAGCACACAGTTGTAAGACAACCCAACACAATGATTAATCAACCCAACACAATGATTGGTCAACTCAACACAATAATTGGTCAACCCAACATAATGATTGGTCAACCCAACATAATGATTGTTCAACCCAACATAATTATAGGTCAACCCAACCAACGATGGGTCAACCCAACACAATGATGGGACAGTGGCATCATAACAGGATAAACCCAACATAAGACTGATGCACTATCCTAACACAATGAAATGACAACCAAACAGTATGTTTTGTCAATCCCATCTGATAGCATAAGAACCTAAAATAACGAATTATTAACCACACACAATAAATTGACAACCGAACGTAATGGTTTTACAATTCTACATAATACTATAGAGACCCGTTAAAATGATAGCGCAACTACATATAATACGTTTGGGCCAATTAATACGCCGATGTAGAACACAAGACAGCTGTGGCGTTCCATACAAAGAGCACAGGATAATAGTGTTATGTAAAGATAATCTCACAGCTTCAGCTTGAAGGGAAGTATCAAGCTGAATGCGCTTGTGAGGAACACTATTATTAACAATGACAGATACTCCACCTTGGGCTTTATTGCCTTCTGTGTAAATCTTGTTATAGATGGAATGAAATTTGAGGGAGATAGTGTTATCCTCTTTCAAGAATGTCTCTTGAAGACAAAGTGCAGCAGGTTTGTGATTATTAATCAGAAGGGACAAGTCATCACAGTTGGCCTTCAAACCTCGACAGTTCCATTGAATAATTGGATTAGCCATTTCGCTAAAGTGTAAAATTACATTCTATATTTCATTGCAGCAAATTTAAAGGTTAAGAAGCAGGTGACTTGGGGTCTTTGGTATTTTACCCCAATATTCCAAAGAACAACCCCAGATGGACTGCTCGACATCTGAAGAGTCGCCTATAAAGACCTCTTCAGTGTCCATTGTATCCATAACTTCAAAATTATTTGACGTAGGTCGTGCGACAGAACTTGTCGCAGCACCCGAGTGTTCATCGTTTGAACAAATTTTTTGTTTTAGAAGGTTTGTCTTTTCTTTCTACGAAAAAGAAGGGTTTGCCTTTGATCAAGAAGATGGACCATTGGAAGTAGAAATAGATTTTTGTTGTTTAGATTTTGATTCAGAGGCAGGCTGTTTAGCTTTAGTTGTTGGTGCAGAAGTATCTTTTGGTGTAGTTGCAGGTTTTGGTGCTGTTTGAGGTTTGGGTGCAGAAGTAGATGATTTTGTTGCAGAATATGGTTGTTTTGCAATGTATGATGATAGAAGTGGTGCTGGAACCTTGCCCAAAAGAAGTTTGAGGAGAAGATCGCAGGTATGGCAGTCTTGCTTCGGGGAGGCTACTGCTGAGTAGCTGTTCCGATTTACAAGCCTTCCATTGTCTTGCTTTTGTTGCAAGACAAGTTTGCGTGCTTCTGCAAGGGAAATGCCTTCCTTGTACTTGATGTTCAGGACATCCTTCTCATCTTTCCAAGTTTGACACTCCTTCGCATAGGCCACGTGACCAAACTTGCAGTTGAAACAGCATGCAGGTGCGGTGCAGTGATCAGTGCTGTGATCTGTGCCTACGAATGTGCATTTAGCACAGACTGGTGTGTTAGTGTATTTGGTGGTGTGGTGACCAAATCGTTGACATTTGAAACAACGAAGACGATTAGGAATGTATGTGTCAACTTTTAAGGATTCAAATACAATTTTAAGCGTAGGTGGAATTGTTGGACTTGAGAAAGTGATTATGTATGTGTTAGTGTTTTTCAAGACTCCATCCCTTTTGACACTGATATCAGTAAGAGACTATGACTTAAAGTTGTCCTTGATGTCGTCAAGAGAGGAGCAGTAATGGAGGTCCTTGCAACTGATTTGTCCCTTACATGAGTTGAGTGCTGGATGTGGGTATACTTTGACTGCTTGTTTGAATAGTGTTTTATGTTTGAGTATATTGATGGTTTGTTGATTTGTGAAGCATTCGATGAGTATGGTGTTGTTTTTGTGAGTTTTTTTTAACAGACTTTGGTGTACCAAGAATACTTCGTTTTCTCGATAGCAAAGGGTGACATGTGTGTTATTAGTTTGACAGAATCTTCTGCTTCAACCACAATAAATCGTGGGAAATTTAGTGGTGACGGAGAAAACTGCCTCTGAATCTCTGTCAGAAAGGGTACGTTTAGCGGCTTTTTAATGGGATTCCATATTAATTTAAAAAGTTCACAATCCTTGGTCCCCACCCACCATGGAGCCCAACAAGGGGACTTAATCTGGGGAAACCCATCGCAGACCAAGTCAGGGTTATAAGGATTGTATACTCAGGGTGAAAGCGCTAGACTGGACAAATGTGTCCCAAAAGATGTCATTCCAAGCAAGCGACATACATTTGGGATGATACAGAATGTCAAAAAAAAAACACGCACAAAATCTGATTGACCCATGGGCCACCATCATGGGGTACTAAAGGTGAAGAAGTTTCAAATAAATGTCTTATCGGTGGAAAAGATTGTTGAAAAAAACTGATGGATATAAGTTTTGACCAGCCGATTGATCAGGTCGGGCCTTCCTGAACTCTCGTTAGCCCAAATTCAGGCCAGAGTGGTGTATTGAAAAGAAAACCAGGGTATTAACTAGCCTTACCCTGGATATACTCAACCACCAGGATCCCTGCATCAGGCGACACGAGTCGCAACCCACGGCAAACGGGCAGGCACTTGGTGGGGTTCTACCACTCAGCAGCGCGGTGGCAGGACAATTTCTTACCCCCACCCTGCCGGTGGCAGGACAATTTCTTACCCCCACCCTGCGCTATATTTCCAAAGCATTTTCTCTTTTGCACTATTTTTTTTAAAAGAAACAATGTGTGTAAATGTTTATCATGAAGTAAATATTTATTCATTCGATTGCTATATACATCCGTGTGGTGTCATTTATCTCCGAATCCAGAACTTGAAATTTGGGGAGGGGGGATAATTTGTGATTTCAATTTTTCTTTTTTTTTTTTTTGATTAACTGGTGGCTTTCAGCGGAAAAGATTACCAAGAACTTTACTGTAGCTTAAATTCAAAACAAGGGATTTGAAGCTTGGTCAAGGACCTTAGATTTTGACCCTAAACACATGTGTGAAGTATCAACACATTTCATACAGTGGTTCATATGATACAAAATTGCACCCAAGAACTTAACCCAGATAATTCTAAGTACAAAAGTAATTTGCTTGAATTGGTTACGAGTTTTATGAATTGGTCATGGACCTTAAATTATGACCCTGAACACATAAAATAAGTATCAACTCATTCAATATAGTAGTTCATGAGATACAAACTTGCAAATAAAAACTTAACCAAGATTTTTTAAGTACAAAAAGCTGCAAGATTTGCTTAAATTTAAGACTAGAGGTTTGAAACTTGATCAGAGACCTTAAATTATGACCCTGAACACATGTGTGAAGTATCAGTCTATTCACTTTAGTAGTTCATGAGATACAAACTTGCACGCAAAAACTTAACCAAGATTTTTTAAGTACAAAAAGCCACAAAATTTGCTTAAATTTAAAACAAGAGATTTGAAACTTGGTCAGGGACCTGAAATTATGACCCTGAACACATGTGTATCAATCCATTCACTATAGTATTTCATGAGATACAAACTTGCACGCAAAAACTTAACCAAGATTTTTTAAGTACAAAAAGCCACAAAATTTGCTTAAATTTAAAACAAGAGATTTGAAACTTGGTCAGGGACCTGAAATTATGACCCTGAACACATGTGTATCAATCCATTCACTATAGTATTTCATGAGATACAAACTTGCACGCAAAAACTTTACCAAGATTTGTTTTAAGTACAAAAGGCTGCAAAATTTGCTTAAAATGTAATACAAAAGATTTGAAACCTGACCTGGGACCTCAGGTTAATACCCTAAACACATGTGTGAAGTATCAACCCATTACATACAGTAGTTCATGAGATACGAACTTGCATGTAAAAACTTAACCAAGATTTTCAAAGTACAAAAAGCTGCATAATTTGCTTGAATTCAAAATTAGAGATATGAATTTTGGCCGGGGACCTTAAAGAATGACCCTGAACACATGTGTGAAGTATCAACCCATTCCATACAGGAGTTAATGAGATACAAACTTGCATGTAAAAATTAACCAATGTGTGACACTGACGGCCACACCGAGGCCGATGCCCAGGTGAGTAGTGTAGCTCTCCTTATAATAAGTTATTCTTCGAATAATCGAGATTATTCAATACAAGTGGCTGGATCTATTACATATGCATGATGAAAATAGATGGATAGCTGATAGCACAGGCTCTACACTTTTCTCCATTTTTAGTTTAAATATACCTGTAGCTATTGATTTCCCCGATTCTGAGGTAGACTTTTGATACCCCAAGCCCTATCCAATTTCTGTGGGTTTTTTATCTGTTAATTTTTTTAATTATCATTAAACTTGGATCGGATATAGAAATACAAGTATATAAATAAGAGAAGACAAGTGGAAATGCTTCAATGCTAATAGTAGTGGGTGGTACATTTTGAAATTACAATGGGACAGTTTGGGTTTACCTTTTGAATATCAAATCTAAGCTATAAAAGCTGTACAGAAAAAACTGTATCATTTCTTCTCGTCATGCATGTAAAGAATATAGGCTTTGACTTAGATGTGATATGTAATATGTGTTTCTGAAATCTATGAAAAAATCAAAAACTATAACAGGGGTTCTCTTCAAATGCTATATTTCTACATTTCCCCTAAAAAGACATTTAATTTTATAAAGATTAAATTCTCAATCTGTTACATCTTCCTTTCAAGGAATTAAATACTAAGCTCCATAACACAATAAAACAAGAGCTGTCTGTAGGACAGCATGCAAGACTATTCCATAATGTCGGAGAGGAGTATACATGTAGGTCAGTGAAATATTATTGTTTCTAAAATATGAGGGTGTAAACAATGATTCCTTACAATAGCTGTTGAGAAACAAACATGCAAGCAAAACTTTAACCATGAATTTTTAAGCACAAAGGACCACATAATTAGCTTAAATTCAAAACAAGAGATTTGAAACTTGGTCAGGGACCTTAGATTTTGACCCTAAACACATGTATGAAGTACCAAAACTTTTCATGTAGCAACTCATGAGATAAAACTTGCACGCAAAAGCTTAACAAAGATTTTTCTAAGTACAAAAGGCCATATACCGGTAATTTGCTTAAATTCAATACAATAGATTTGAAACTTGGCCTTGGACCTTAGATTATTATTTTGAACACATGTGTGAAATATCAACCCATTCACTATAGTAGTTCATGAGATACAAACTTGCATGTAAAAACTTAACCAAGATTTTCTAAGTTCAAAAAGCTGCAAAAATTTGCTAGAATTTAAAACTAGAGTTTTGAAACTTGGTCAGGGACCTTAAATTATGACCCTGAACACATGTGTGAAGTATCAACCCATTCTCTATAGTAGTTCATGAGATACAAACTTGCATGCAAAAACTTATTCAAGATTTTTCTAAGTACAAAAGGCAGCATAATTTGCTTAAATTTAATACAAGGAGATACCAAGTTTATGAACACATTATCAGGAACAGTACTAGTTTGATTTATTAACAAGAGCTTGTTCTCTCCAATCGACTGTATTAATACGCGCTGTTGGTAAAGCTGCTAATAAAGCTGCCAACAGGAATCCCGACACATAAACACTGATGACTGTCAGCTCATTTGGCAGAGAGCACCTTTTCATCACATAATCATCAATGGAGATTTCTGCCTGAAAACAAAAAGTAACCCAATGACTCTCACATATCTATCCTCTGTTGTAGAGACATCTTTGCAGTGTAGATATCAGGTTGTACAGCCCATTATTGTATGTAAAAGGGAGAACCTCTAGTCAAGTGTTAACAGTCTTTGCCGTGTAGATATCAGGTTGTACAGCCCATTATTGTATGTAAAAGGGAAAACCTCTAGTCAAGTGTTAAGTCTTAGTCGTGTACTGGATAAACCATTCTACAGGTAACAGAGCACTTGCACAAATTACATGTATATAAGTATCATTCTGTGTTCTTTTGTTTTTTTTCTGAATCTATTTGATATCGATATAACTCTTAATAAAAGTGCTGTGATGGCTCTATATGCTTGGGCCAATTTTGAGGCATAATTTCAATAAGCTGTGTAAAGTACCACTTGATCATGCCACATACCCAATATGAAAGCTCAATACCTGACAGTGTTACGGAAGATGATTTGTAAAGTTTTCCCTATATTAGTAATAAAACGACCCCTGCAGTTGTACAACCTTTGACCCGAGAGGCTTATTGATTATGCTACATACCAAATATTGAATTCCTAGGCCATGGGATTTCGTTTACATACTGGGTAATCAAAAATCCTTTTTTGGGCCCTATGAGCTCATTATTTATTGAACGGAAAGCATTTGACTGAAACACAGACAAACAGATGACCACATCCTAACTGCTTAACTCTTAAGTATATTGTGCACAGTCAGCATTAATAACACCTAAGAGCCAGAGTGATGTATATCATAGTCTTGTGATTTCAAACAAACCATTTCAACTTCGATGAACTTCAAAAGAATACATGAACATATTTGATTTAATGGCCATGCATATTTTCACATATTCAAATGAAGTTCTGAAACAAGAACACTATACCACTTTTAAAGTGTGAAGCATCATAGATGAAATGGCCAATCTATTCAGGAAAAAAAGAAAATTCACCTTGTCCAAGATGTTAATTTGTTTATTGACTCTGACCAAAATGGAAAAAAACCACCATTATATATAAGTTTTATATGCATAATTTTCTTTATGAGTACCATTATGTGTCAATTAAGTATAAGGTTTTAATTGTTACACAAATATCTTCTAATTCAAAGCAGTTGTGTTTTTTTTTTTTTTTTTTTTTTATATGGGTTTTACATCACATCAACATTATTTCAGTTATGTAGCGATGCCCGACTATTAATGATGGAGGAAGACCCCATACTCAACTGCTCACAAGGGCTGGTCAAGGCGGGTAGAACCATCGGCATTCCGTAAGTCAGTCGGGAGACTGCCTCTCATGAAAGTCCCTATCCCTCTCAGGATTTGAACCCACGTGGAGAGGGGCCATGTGATTTCAAGTTCTGTACAAAGCAGTTGTGTAGGTCCAACATAATTGCAGATATTTGTTACTTATCTGTTCCCTGTAGGTTTATCCTTATGACTTATAAGACACTCATTCTCTAAAACCTTGATTGTTTGAATATTTGTAGAATGCAATGACACATAACATTATAAGTTAATGTCTGAATTAAGTATTTGTATGCTTTACAGCTAAATTTTTGTTTTGTTTCTAAGGTCAAGTCAAATAACAAAGAAAAAAAGAGACACAGAGAGACAATGAACAATGTCTGTGGTCCAAGGTCTGAAAACAAATTTCTAAGTGTCCACAACAGATGACCTTCTTTCTTGCCAGCCAAAATGGAAAAAAATAATGTACATACTAAACCTAAGCTATACATAAGTAAAGAGTTTGCCTTTTCTTACATTTTTGAAAAAACATTTAGATATTCTAACAACAATGCTAGTATCCGGATAGAAGAGTGGTATCCGAGCCAGGATATCAATATATCTGTATACTTCCCAAATTTTCAGAAAGATTTAACTCACATACCTTTTCAAACAAACAAATAATTAAAATTAAGCAAAGTTTATAAGCAGAGACAAAAGCCTTCAACTGATTTCGCCAAACTGAAAAGTGACATTGGTCTTGTACAATTCCATCCATAAAAGCCTCTTAAAAAGAGGGCTAAATAGAGTGGTATTACAGACTTACCAGCAGAAAAGAAGGAGTCTGTTTGTTTCTCCAGTTATAGGAAGCCACTGTGTGTTCTGGAATCCCATTATCATGTATTCTGAAGCAGCCATGGTGAGTATGGGCACTGACAATCAATCTTGGTTCTAACCATTCAAAAAGCTGGAAAAAGGTTACAACCAGTTACAATGAGGCCTAAATGACATTGCAGCAATGTAGAACTAACCAGAGGGATAAAAACTAGAGACTTATTTGGAAACCAAATGACTAAATAAGCAAATATTTCAACATCATGAAGAGCAAAGAATGAAAGCAAGGCAAAAACATTCCAGTGTTCTCTCAATTTGTTCAAAATTTCTTTAAAACAAACATTAAGACAAAGATTCATCAAGTTTGACTGAAATACAAAGCCAATTGAGCATTTTCATGGCTGTAAACAACTTGACATACATTTAGATTTGATATCACCCTTTCTCAAATATATAATATTGATTACAACAATACTGGCATTTTAGCAAGTTTTCATTAGGATTAAATCATAATTTCTCAGGCCCCTGCATTGAGAATTGATAGGTGGTAAGGACCAAAGTAGTTTCTGTTATTTTAGTTTAACTCAAGTGAGTTTTACAATGAAATGCTGTCCAAGTGCAGACTTAGACGATTCAAACAAAGGGTGTGGTTGGCCATCTAAGCATTTCTCTTATGTATTCAAGAACTGTTGTGAGAGAAGACAGATTCTATCCTTTGTGGATGTTTTAGTTAAGAGACATTAAAAACCTCTACTTTGTGAAAAATCGGCACACTTCAACTACTGTTCTCTTTATCTATTTACTCATTTATTCGGGTTAAGGCTAGTCAAGCCAGGGAGTGATCAGTATTCCCTAAGTCAGTTAGGGAAATGCCTGGCATGAAAATCCAATTGCTGTCACTGGGATTTGAACCCATGCAAAGAGGAGCCATGCGATTTCAAATTCTGTACTCCTACCACTAATCCAAGGAGCCCTGCCTCTCTTTGTCCATTTCACTTGTGGTCAAGAACTACATAGCATGGCAACAAGCCATAAATGTGGATAAATATAGGAATATCAAGGCAAATGACAGACAACAATTGATAATTTACTGAAAAATTTAGAGGGTCAAATTTTGAACACAAATGAGGCAAAATAAGTGTAAAAATAAAGACAGTAAATAAGCATGCAGAATTGACATGTTTTCATCCTCACCAAAGCAACTTTCATGCTTAAATGAGAAATTTTCTAAAACACATGTAAATTATCAACAAATATGTTCTTATATTGTTTCCATAAAATTCTATTCAGAGCCCTAGTGACTAATGACTCTATAAAAGGATCAGGAAATCTTCCGAGTTTCTGTCAGAAAGGCGGCAAAACCTTTCCATACCTCTTTGCACTCCCCAACCCTCAAAAAAAGAAAGAAATTATCTTCACTAAATCTTTCATGCATTAGACAATACATTATGCTTGATGTGAAAATATCAAAATGAGACTTTAATTTGATATCACATTAAAATATTTCACTTTGTTTTTTGAATTGTAAGTTTCATTAATTATTTTAGAAATGGTCTGTTTTTATGGAACAAGCCTGTCACTTGTACTTCTCAATCATGTGTGCTTACTTGTTTACATAATTAAACCTCAACTTTATTATGTAACTTCGGAATTGCTTAAGAAAACCCCTGAAGAAAACTTGTGTTTTCTTGGGTTAAAGAATAAATTAAAGTATATATCATGAAAGTATTTATCATTTCAAAAGCATTCATCAAGCCACTTTTCAGAACTCCTCCGATTTTGAATTTACATTTATAAAATGAATATCAATAATTATCTTATTTAATCCAAAGTAATTACCTCCTCTTAAAGGTTATATATACAGCTTGAGTTTAGTTCACAATATAAAAATTTGAAGTAAAAGAATCACATTAAAAATATTTGCAACATTTTAACATAACATGATACGTCATAAGTCATCGGTAAAAACTCCCATAGTGCACCATTTAATCAAAGTTTGCATGGCTTACTTCCCTTTGCTTTGACGTCATTGATGTAACAATGAAACGCCGCCAAATAAGAAAATGCTATTCGGCTATCAACAATGTCTAAGAAAATATTCACGCGAATTCAGTAAAACTATGGACTTCATTTATGAATCGGTTCATTCTGAGGGTGAAGTACAAGTACATGCATAAACCAAGGGCACAAAAAAGGAATAGCCAGGAATTTTCCGAAACGGATCCTTTAAGCAAGATCAACCCCTGCGAAAGTCCCGATCACTTGTACACTGACAATCTGGACGTCTGATAAGTTTGTCCTAAACAATATGTTTCAAAATGACATTTATCCTACTACCAAAAGTGTTCATGTTATATCAACCAAATCATGTGTTTATATAGAAAATATATATAGTCGTAAAACATTTTGAATACTGCATGAAACGGTACAATGAAATTTGTATCGTTTTTATTTGTAGAATGACCGAATCTAGGAGGACAAATGATGCTGTATTGACCTCAAGTGAATGTGTTTTTGGACAGAAATATAAACAATATTTTTATCCTCTTCATAATTGTGTTTACAGGTATCAAAGTGGATATTGTGTTCAAATGCTGACAGTATTTATATAAGAGAAAGTACTGCCAACTGCCATATGTTATCGTTGGAAATGCCTGAGTAGAAGGTGTGCCCTGCATCGCACTACACGAGTGTTGAGTAACTTAGTGCAGTTAAAAGCATGATATTCCATTGGTAAAAAAAAGTCTTTGACTGGATTTTGTCATTTGAGAAAAGAAAGAACAAAGAATGTTGGAATGTTGTTAGTTGCAGTTGGTTTGATGTTGTAAGATTTCATGTTTTCCCAGTTGATATACATTCTCTTTTCTCTAAATGAATTTGATGAACAAAAGGCTTTCTCTTAAATTTATTTCATTTTTAAGCATAACTAAAAACTTGTTATCTGAGCACTTTAATCCGCCTTCCTTTGATGTTGTTTCGTATCCAATTTGAAAGGCTATGGAAAATAACAAATCCATATTTTTTATACTTGTTGAAACTGTATCCAAAGATTCCGAGAAAAAAGCCCCTTCCATCAATTTGCAAGTCCAGAAAAAAGCCCCTTTCATCAATTTTGCCAGTGCAGAAAAAAAGTCCCTTTGTCGATTTGCCAGTGTAGTGAAAAGCCCCTTCGTCGATTTGCCAGTGAAGTGAAAAAGCCCCTTCGTCGATTTGCCAGTGCAGTGAAAAAGCCCCTTCTTTGATTTGCCAGTGCAGAAAAAAGCTCCTATGTTGATTCGCCACTGCAGTGAAAAAGCCCCTTCCAGATAACAATAATGTCTATTATATAAATGTCTGCACTATTGACAAACAAATCATATGCATTAAAAACATGTCTTTACAACATCCGTCTCCTCTGTGTGCCAATTGAAGAGACTGCAAGTGACATGTTTAGCTTCTAGGTGATTTCTTGTGATATGTAAAATTTTAAGTAAAACAAGTATTCGGAAGGGGCTTTTTTCCGCACTGGCAAATCGACAAAGAAGCTTTTTTCCGCACAAGCAAATCGACGAAGGGGCTTTTATTTGTGGGGATTTTTTCCGGGCACCATATCTAAACCACCTAAAGATAATGAAGAAGGACACTGGGTTGTCTGACATACTTAAAGGACCTCGAATGGCCAATTGTTTATTACAGAGGCTATCTATTGGCTAAACAATAAAGGATATGTGACTTGAAACATACGGTGCAAATGTGGCAGACTGGTGTTAATTTGCATCACGAATCTTAATCCTTTTTATGACCGGTGTTTGTTGATTGACCCTTTGTATGTGATTAGATAGGAAAACTGAGATGGTATACAAAGAGATCATGTTTGTATATGTAGCTTATATAATTAATGATCTTGAAACTAAATTATAAAGACAAAAGTTGTAATCATCATGTTTGAACACCAGCCTCTCAGTGGGACATACATCAAAAGATGGTTTTGTCTTGAAACTCAGTGGGACATACATCAAAAGATGCTTTTGTCTTGAATCTCAGTGGGACTTACATCAAAAGATGCCTTTGTCTTGAATCTCAGTGGGACATACATCAAAAGATGCTTTTGTCTTGAATCTCAGTGGGACATACATCAAAAGATGCTTTTGTCTTGAAACTCAGTGGGACATACATCAAAAGATGCTTTTGTCTTGAATCTCAGTGGGACTTACGTCAAAAGATGCTTTTGTCTTGAATCTCAGTGGGACATACATCAAAAGATGCTTTTGTCTTGAATCTCAGTGGGACATACATCAAAAGATGCTTTTGTCTTGAATCTCAGTGGGACATACATCAAAAGATGCTTTTGTCTTGAATCCCAGTGGGACATACATCAAAAGATGCTTTTGTCTTGAATCTCAGTGGGACATACATCAAAAGATTCTTTTGTCTTGAATCTCAGTGGGACATACACCAAAAGATCCTTTTTTCTTGAATCTCAGTGGGACATACATCAAAAGATGCTTTTGTCTTGAATCTCAGTGGGACATACGTCAAAAGATGCTTTCGTCTTGAATCTCAGTGGGACATACATCAAAAGATGCTTTTGTCTTGAATCCCAGTGGGACATACATCAAAAGATGATTTTGTCTTGAATCTCAGTGGGACATACATCAAAAGATCCTTTTGTCTTGAATCCCAGTGGGACATACATCAAAAGATGATTTTGTCTTGAATCTCAGTGGGACATACATCAAAAGATCCTTTTGTCTTGAATCTCAGTGGGACATACACCAAAAGATGCTTTTGTCTTGAATCTCAGTGGGACATACATCAAAAGATGCTTTTGTCTTGAATCTCAGTGGGACATACATCAAAAGATGCTTTTGTCTTGAATCTCAATGGGACATACATCAAAAGATGCTTTTGTCTTGAATCTCAGTGGGACATACATCAAAAGATGCTTTTGTCTTGAACCTTATCACATTTAGACTCATCTCTTACAACTCCATACTGAAGTTGCATTTTATCTTTTATGATATGAAATCTTACGCTGTAAATGTGTTTTATGATTGTGCAATGATGAGATGTACATAAAGACTACTACTACTACATCATTTAAACCAATGTTACCAATGACAAAAAATGATGTCTGTGATTTAAATAATTCCGAAAAATAGACAAAATTTAATTCATTCATGAAAATGATCATTTGCGTTGTTTAATTAAGAGAAAGCTTACTGGTAATAAGTATTCATTACATTGAATTTTCATTCAAATACAACAGCAAAACAAGAGGGCCATAATGGCCCTTTATCGCTCACCTGAGTTCTGTTTGAAAAAGAGGTATATTTAAGACAGAGTGGTTGGTATGTTTCAAACTCTTCTAAGTGCTAATTGCATTGGATACTCTAAGCCAATGCTCTTGCTTGTTAACATTTTTTTATGTGTATTGTATTTGTCTTCTTGAGTTAATGTTCACCAAGACAAAGAGAATTAAGATGAAGGAAATTTAGGTTTGTGAAAGCAGGGACAGTAACAATTGGTTGGGCAAATTAAAATAATAACAATTGGAAAATGTATCTCAAAGTCGTTTATTGGTTTTCAACAGTAAATAAATTTGGAAAATTTTAAGACAGTCAAGCTTATGGTAAATAATCCAATCATTCTGGCCAACTTTCATCAAAATTGGACCATAAATGTGGCCTCTAGAGTGTTCACAAGCTTTTTAAATTATTTGACCTAGTGACCTAGTTTTTGACCCCACATGACCCACTTTCAAACATGGCCAAGATTTCATTTTGGCAATCCTTCTGACCAACTTTCATCAAAATTGGACCATAAATATAGCTGCTAGAGTGTTCACAAGGTTTTTCAAATATTTGACCTAGTGACCTAGTTTTTGACCTCACATGACCCGGTTTCAAACTTGGCCAAGATTTCAATTGAGACAATCATTCTGACCAACTTTCATCAAATTTGGACCATAAATGTGGCCTCTAGAGTGTTCACAAGCTTTTTAAATTATTTGACCTAGTGACCTAGTTTTTTACCCCACATGACCGAGTCTTGAACTTGGCCAAGATTTCATTGAGACAATCATTCTGACCAACTTTGATAAAAATTGGACCATAATTGTGGTCTCTAGAGTGTTCACAAGCTTTTTAAATTATATGACCTAGTGACCTAGTTATTGACCCCACATGACCCAGTTTCAAACTTGGCCAACATTTTTATTGAGACAATCATTCTGACCAACTTTCATCAAAATTGGACCATAAATGTGGCCTCTAGAGTGTTCACAAGCTTTTTAAATTATTTGACCTAGTGACCTAGTTTTTGACCCCACGTGAACCAGTTTCAAACTTGGCCAAGATTTCATTAAGACCATCATTCTGATGAACTTTCATCAAAATTGGAACATAAATGTGGCCTCTAGAGTGTTCACAAACTTTTTAAATTATTTGACCTAGTGACCTAGTTTTTGACCCCACATGACCCAGTTTCGAACTTGGCCAAGATTTTATTGAGACAATCATTCTGACCAATTTTGATAAAAATTGGACCATAATTGTGGTCTCTAGAGTGTTCACAAGCTTTTTAAATTATTTGACCTAGTGACCTAGTTATTGATCCCACATGACCCAGTTTCGAACTTGGCCAAGATTTTATTGAGACAATCATTCTGACCAACTTTCATCAAAATTGGACCATAAATGTGGCCTCTAGAGTGTTCACAAACTTCTTAAATTATTTGACCTAGTGACCTAGTTTTTGACCCCAAATGACCCAGTTTCGAACTTGGCCAAGATTTTATTGAGACAATCATTCTGACCAACTTTCATCAAAATTGGACCAAAAATGTGGCCTCTAGAGTGTTCACAAACTTTTTAAATTATTTGACCTAGTGACCTAGTTTTTGACCCCACATGACCCAGTTTCGAACTTGGCCAAGATTTTATTGAGACAATCATTCTGACCAATTTTGATAAAAATTGGATCATAAATGTAGCCTCTAGAGTGTTCACAAGCAATTGTTGACACACGCACGGACGCCGGACATCTTGGTATCACAAAAGCTCACCTTGAGCACTACTTGCTCAGGTGAGCTAAAAACAAATAAGGGATCTTTCAGGGAGAACACATAAGTCATTTTATTACTTTTGATTTTGTATAATTCACACCGCAATACACAGTTTCATTGTTTGTCTAATTTTCTACACCTTAATCTTGATACGTATGTATCACTTAACAAAGAAAAAAACATCAACTTAAAGGAAATTTTGTTCTCATCATCTTTTATTCTTTGTGAAAATTTATTAGATTAATGTCATTTGCATTAATTTTGGTTTGATTAACAGTACCCCAATCAGTGACAATTATCGGAGATAATACTGTGCAAATATGTACCTAGGGTGACTGATTATGTATGCATTAATGGTCTCCGATAATTGGATGGTTTATACCTATAGTGTCATTGATAAGCCTTATCTCTATACCTTAAAGGGTTAACACACAGTTGTGTGCTTTATCGCTTTGAAATGCTTCAAAAATTATTTATGTTTTCTATTTCTAACGTCACAGAACCAGTCTCGGCGTATGGTAAGTTTGTTTTATGTCAACACTGCAATAAAATAATAAACCTACTAGAATGGGGTGTGGGGTGGGGGGAATATTTTTCAGTAGACTTCAAGGCTACTTCAAAACTGTTATTATATAAATTATCTTTATTTGTCTTTCATGAATGATTTTGATTTTAATTTTATTAAAACTGTGTTTCCTGGTTTCCTGAATGGTTCAAAACGCAGACCTCTTCATGTTGAACATTACAATAATATTCTTTCTTTGTAGTTATTTAACCAATATGTTGATAATCAAGACATTTGAACGTAATCTCTTTGTATGCTAAATTGTACTCCATCGATTATTGTCAGTTTTCCTATCTGATTGCATACAAAGGGTCAACTAACAAACCTCTATCATTACAAGGAGTAATGGTTGTGGTGCTAATTTACACCAACCTGACACAATTACACCATATGGTCAAGTCACAAAATCCTTTATTGTTTAGCAGATTGGTGGCCTTGGCAATCAACCCTTGGCCACAAAAACTCCCTTTTACAACATACAACAGCAACAGCAACCCTCAGTTCGTCATCAGTTTCTTTTAAGTATTTGGATACAGTTCCAACAAGAAGATATGAACTTGTCTCATTTTTTCACAGCTAATAAATTTGGATATGATACATCATTAAAGGAAGGCTCATTAATAAGCTTTCTACAAGTTAGTATTTGATTTAAGTGCTCTAAGATAAAATGTATGAGCGAAATCTGTTAATCAAATTTCAATTTGAAGAATATGTATAACCAACTGGATCGCCATGACCTCTCACAACATAATTGACAAATATTGCCTTGTATTTAAGTTTACTTTTGATGATCAAATGCAACTTATGACCTTTGTCAATATGTGTTTTATTGGTTTTTCATTACATCAAATCCTCTTTTTAAAAGCAAGAATTCAGTCAGAGTCATATACTTTTTGTTGCATAATCACATATGGAATATTGTGCAGGGTTTTCCTAAAGAGGTAGCTGCAGGCAGATTTGACCATCTAAAATCCTTTTCTGGTTGGCTCTAATTTGCCAAATGGTAAAAATTAAATAATTTGTACTTGAAAAGAGGTATAATTCCTTTACAGCCCACGGGTCCCCAAACACACTTGTCTTTTAAACAGTTCTTCTGGCCTTCTACTCCAATCATTTACTCAATTTAAGAATTGGTGGCTTGCCATCACCCAGTTTCAAGTCGTAACACTGTTAAGACATACATTGATGTTTTCTTTAAATGTCTCTTGTGTATTGAATAAGGAATGTGTACTGTAAATGACATAGACGGCAAAATATTTTCTGATAAGTGTCATTTTGCTTTGATTGTCACTGACCATATACATGCACCTTTTTATTGTATTTTGCTTTCAAAATTTTAATTGTCTTATAACTTTGACAACACTTATAATCAATTCTTTCATGGGGCCTGTCTTTCTTATGGATCTTTTTTGCAGGTGAGGGTCAGTTTGGTGGGAAATGACTTTGCAACTTGTCCATATTGAAAAACAATTATCATGTTTACTAAAGACACCAAATCAAAACTAGATCTTTTTTTCTATTCAGCTTTCCGTCATAAATTGTGATGATCATGTTTGTGTGAAAGGAACTGATAGGTTTTGCTCTAATCTGTGAGCTACAAATGCAGAAATCAGACAACATTTAGCCACATCTGGCTTGTTTGGAAATATACGCAGGTTTTATCCATTGGCATCAAAATTGGTCAAAACCATACACTGCATAAAGGTTTTTCCAACCATTATAGTCTGTAATAATTTGAATATCAGATAAAATGTGATCAATTAAACATAAACTAATGATATGTATCACAAAGAATTACATGAAGTCAAGACTGGAAGTAAGTTTACCCCCTCATTTAGAATCGTTTAGATTGCTGATCCTTTTGGCCGTCTTTGGGCATGTGCACAGGAATAAGAAAAACGTCTATTTAAAAGAAATTTTGTAACCGAGCATAATTATCAATCTGTTATTTGAAGTGAGATTATCTTTGAAGTGGTTACCTAGAGCTAATAGAGTATATTATTGATTTACCTTAATAGAATTCACCTTCTTACATTTCAGTGTTTAAGAAGCCTGCTTGAATGTTATTACATTCATAAATGATTCCTTTCCCATCTGATAACACTATAAAATAAGGGATTGTTTCAGATTAAACTAAGATCATCATTATCACTCTGTACCTTCATTAAATATACCTTATATGAGCTTTCCTTAGATAGACAATCCCATTTCGGCCTGAACTCCACAAGTTTTTCTTTGTCAGGGGCTGCATCAGGCGTTGTACAATTGGCATCAGACACTCTGTACATAGGAAAATGCTGCAAGTAGAAACAAAATCTTTAGTTTGGGGATCATTATCTCTAAGCAAAAGTTAAAATTAAATCCAAATACAGTTTGTGCATATGTTTTTAGACAAATTCATGATAACCTCTTAAAAGTAAATAAAACCATATGACAACTAAATCAAATTATTGCAATCATAGGAAATTAAAGACTCATGTTCATAGATGGATGTGAGTAAACTTGAATATTCATTTTTTATAAAAATGTAAAGCAGCTGTATTGTTATACGGAATACGGATGTAATGAAGAATAGCCATTGGAAAAAAATACCAGTAGTTTGTATTTTAGTATTAAGAGTCTGTATACAATGAATAATTATATATTTAGATCCAAAAGCATCCAACATTTTTCAAATTCAGGAGTGATAAAAGAACTGTGATGGATAACTTGTTTCCTGCAGGATATGATTATTGTTCAGAAAGTTCATAGAACTCTGATAGGAAATAGGTTAAAGGTGTTTTGAAATAGAACTTAATAAAGCAACATACATTTCAACATATATGCTATGAACCTATATGTAATCATTGAGAAATACAAATAAATGAATTTTCAAATATGAAAATGTGCATAACACATACCCTATGCATACCAATATACTTTATGACATTGTTTAAATTTGAGTGTCACTTAAATCTAGCGATCATTACACTTTTACAACCTAGTCACCAGCAGTGTTCATACTCTTCCAGTCTTTACATATCCATTTTTCAGATGTTTCCTCATAAGTTAAAAGGATAATGCCATAACCTGTGTCTGTTCAGTAAATTCACCTGATGATTCAATTTCATTCGGCGTCAATACCCTTTAACTCTGAATAACTTAGAAATTTATTGAACAAGGTGAAGGCTGTTAAATGGTTGTTCATATACCTACAAACCTGGGTAGCTAATTTTTATTATGTAGCAGTGTTTGTGGAGTTATTAACAATTGCAAAATATCTGGTTTCCAGATGAAGTGGAGGAGTCAGGTCTCATCTGTTGATATAACCATTCTTGTCTGGTCTCATTTGTTATAATTGTTCCTGCCTGGTCTCATCTGTAATAATCATTCCTGTCTGATCTAATCTGTTGCTATAACCATTCCTTTCGGGTCTCATCTGTTATAACAATTCCTGTTCAGTCTCATATGTTGTTACAAACATTCCTGTCTGATCTCATCTGTTGTTATAATCATTTCTGTCTGGTCTCATCTGTTGTTATCATTCCTGTCAGGTCTCATCTGTTGTTATAATCATTCCTGTCTGATCTCATCTGTAGTTGAGATCATTCCTGTCCTATCTCATATGTTGTTTTAATTATTCCTGTCTGATCTCATCTCTGGTTGAGATCATTCATGTCTAATCTCATCTCTAGTTGAGATAATTCCTGTCTGATCTCATATGTTGTTATAATCATTGCTGTCTGGTCTCATCTGTTGTTAGCATTCCTGTCTGTTCTCATCTGTTGTTATAATCATTCCTGTCTGTTCTCATCTGTTGTTATAATCATTCCTGTCTGATCTCATCTGTTGTTATTAATCATTCCTGTCTGATCTCATCTGTTGTTATCATTCCTATCTGATCTCATCTGTTGTTATAATCATTCCTCTATGGTCTCATCTGTTGTTATAATCATTCCTGTCTGGTCTCATCTGTTGTTATAATTATTCCTGTCTGATCTCATTTGTTATAATCATTCCTGTATGGTCTCATCTGTTGTTATAATCATTCCTGTCTGGTCTCATCTGTTGTTATCATCATCATTCCTGTCTGATCTCATCTGTTATAATCATTCCTGTATGGTCTCATCTGTTGTTATCATTCCTGTCTGGTCTCATCTGTTGTTATCATCTTTCCTGTCTGATCTCATTTGTTATAATCATTCCTGTCTGGTCTCATCTGTTGTTATAATCATTCCTGTCTGGTCTGATCTGTTGTTATAATCATTCCTGTCTGATCTCATCTGTTATAATAATTCCTGTATGGTCTCATCTGTTGTTATCATTCCTGTATGGTCTCATCTGTTGTTATCATTCCTGTATGGTCTCATCTGTTGTTATCATTCCTGTATGGTCTCATCTGTTGTTATCATTCCTGTATGGTCTCATCTGTTGTTATCATCATTCCTGTCCAACAAATCATCTCCTCCCTCATAGCAAGTTGAAGACATCTGGGAACAATGGATTCGGCACTATTTTTTTCAATACATAATCAGCTGGGCACCAAGATATACCTAGTCCTTCTGGTAAAATTCCATGAATGGTAGAGCTTGAGGCATCAAGTTCATTCACAATTGTTCTGATCGCTTTTCTTCTGTCCACTATCAGTTTGTTTGACAGTTTCTTTAAGTGAAACTCTTGTTGTTGACAGTTGAACATTTCTGTATTGGATCTCATCTGCTTCAGAAATGAGAGTGCTACATGTAAACATCAGGCAGACTGCAACTTCGATATTTTTCCACTTACTTAATCATCATAAATGTTTCCATTTGTTATTTATTCAGTGCAAAACAAAATTTAACTTCTCTCAGCATTAAGGAAGAATTGTGGGGCCGCTATGACCTTTTTCAAGCCATACAGTCCTAAGCATATAGATATATTTACTTACAAAACAAGGGGATATTTCTTCTCATATAAATTATGTAGAGAGCCCCTCTACTTTTCTTCCAATTCCTTTAGAAGTTACGAATACCACCTTAAAAAAAAACTTTTACATATGGACTTCCCAACAAAGATGGAAAGGCTTGGTTATATTCTGGTTAGTCAAGTTTAAAGCCATTCAGAGCGATTGTACAGTACAGTACCTGCAGTAGTACAGGACGGGAATATGGAATGTTTTCTACACTATCACATACTGGTGGTATTGTTTGCATCTCAAAGATACCCTGCAAAATATAAACAGTATTCAGACTTGAACAATGAATGGGCATTCTGAAATTAAATCAAACCTTAAGTAAATATAAAGTTTAAATCAACAAGAACTGGCCATAGGACATCACATTCAACTGCTTCATAAATGTCTGATAGGGAAATAGGTCAATGAAAAATTCTTGTCTCTAAAATATGAAGATGCACAAAAGACTTAGATCAAGATTTCCTAAGAACAGAACCTGGTATAATTTGCTTCAAATCAATAGCAGAGTTATTGCAATTGGTCAGTAACCTTACATCATGACCCTTAGCCCAAGTGTAAAGTTTCAAAACCTCCCAACAGTAGTTTATGAGATACAAACTTGCATGTAAAAACTTTTACTAAGTAATTTACTAAGTACAAAAGAAGCATGCTTTGCTTAAAACACACACCAGAGTTATGGAACTTGGTCAGGGACTTTAAACAAAGACCCTGGACACATATATTAAGTTCCAACCAATTCAACAGTTGTTGAGGAGATACACACTTGCACGCTAAACCCTAATCAAGTTTTTTAGGTTCAAAAGGCGGCATACATTGCTTAACTTCAAAACAAGAGTTATAGAACTTGGCCAGGGTCCTTAAATAATGACACTGAACACATCTGTAAAGTATCAACCTATTCAAAACAGTAGTTGTTGAGATAAAATCTTGCATTTAAAAACAAAGATTTTCTTAGTACAAAAGGCCTCATGATTAGCTTAAATTCATAATAAGAGTCATGGAACTTGGTCAGGGACCTTACATAATAACCATGGGTGACAGTGGTGTAGTAGTAGAGCGTCGGTCTCTTGTTAAGAGGGTCCCAGATTCAACCCTCGCCAGGTGAGGTTAAAAATTGCCGGGACTTCTCCATAAATTGGCGCAAGTACTGGTTTCGTATCAAGGAAGGAGTCATTAAGAGTGGATTTAATAAGCATCAAACGTCGGTCACAATCAATGTAAAATAAATAAGTTTGAACTTTATTAATGGCAGCCATTTTTCTAAGATTTTCTTTCAATCAGAATGAGATAATGTTTGTTTATAAGTGATTTCCACAAAACTGATAATTTTGCATTTGGGCATAAACATTATTGATTTTAAACATTGTGATGTGCAACAATATCAACTTGATAACCTCTTAACAAGTTACAAATACCCAAAGCAAGGACCTGAAATTTTTTTCAAGTCATGGTATACTGGCATAATGCATTTCATGGTCAGCCAGGCCGGAATTTGAAAATCATTGTGCGATGAAATTTTTGTATGTACTTTTCTTAGAATTGTAAGATCATTCAAATATTGCCGCATCTTTGTTAATGTTTATGGTATGCCTTTCATTTCAGTAAATATAAGAGAGTTGTGTGCATTTTGATTTTGCTCATAGCTTATGATTGGTTTTTGCCCTTACAATTTTTTTAACCGTTGAATGTGCAATTTCAATGGCTTTTAGCTATGTACAATTGAGACATTTCATGAAACAAGCAGGGTTCCCACAAGACAGATTTTTTCTTGCGCCATCACTTTTGCCACATGGCAAAAAATTATCCTAAAATTGAGATTGTTGAATCTTTTATGTTTATTAACCTCTTACTGCAAAATAACTAGCTTTAAGTGCATCTGCTATATTTTTGGTAACAATGAGTCATCCCAGTAAAACATGTAATGTATTTTTCATGCTTCTTTCTACATCTGCTGTTGCTATCAAAAGGAATAAAGGAAGTTACAAAATGGAATGCATTAAGATTAAACACAATCAAAACTTAAAAACGTGAAAGCAACATCAGATGTAGAAAAAAGAATTCTGTGACTGCCTTTATGTGTTTCTTACAATCTTTTTGAACAGTACTATTATCTTGAACAGACAAACAGTCATGCCTGTGTAATTTCGTAAATACAGGAAATGTGGAATAGCTACCTTAGAGCATTTCAATTTCCATTTAATTGAATGTAATTCCTCTTCAGCTTGATTGCAAATGCTGCACCCATCTCCTTCCATGGCCATACTGTTTACTAACACAAATGTTAAACCTTTAATCTGTAAAAGCTTTACTGATGGAGCATTAAATGCTTCTTGAAACCGTTCATGCTTTTTCTCCGTCATCCTACAAGTGATAGTTGTTCATAAAACATGCAATGCAGCAACATAAGAGCTATGCATGCAAAATGCATAAACATATCTAGTTCTATGCAGAACTTTTGTCACATACATATTTTGGTCCTATTCTATTTGTATGGGTTTTACATCATTTCAACATCATTTCAGTTATGTAGCGATGCCCCACTCTTAATGATGGAGGAAGACCCTATACTCAACTGCCCATAGAGCTGGGTAGAACCATCAGCATTCTGTAAGTTAGTCATGAAAAATCCCTCCCCAGGATTTGAGCCCAAGCGGAGAGGGGCCATGTGATTGCAAGTTTGTACTCTAACCACTAGTCCATAGAGCCCCCCCATACTTTGTTCCTGGTTTATGTACAGACTAGCAGTTGTTAATGTATACTAAGCATATATCTTGATTTTCATCTTTAAGTTACTTTGTGGTACCTAAATATCCTTCTGTGTTTAACATATTTTCTAACATAAGACCCTATCAATTATCGGAACTTGGAGCTATGACCTTGGACTAAGAGATTTATTACTGTGAAAATATTAAATACTAGAGAAAGAAAGAAAGATGGTTTATTTACAACAAACTCGATCATATTCTGTTACACAGTGCATGAATGTTTAGCATCTGATACAGCTTGATCACTGCTTAAAAAAAATCGATATAACCAAACTTAGTCGTACATGTAATGAAATCCAACATCATGGTTGCCCACTAGTATTTCAGTACGCGTTGCAAAGGGTGTATAAAACATGCTGTAAAACCTCTTCACATGATAAGCAAACTCTTTCTTTGAACAAATTTTACCATTGTCTAGCACATCTCCTGAAAATATCAAGGACAAAAGTTAGAGTCTATCCCACACCTGATTCGTTTTAATCACATATTAACATAATGACAAATCAAAGTAAAACCATAGTTAAAGAGTAGAAACATTCTTGTGATTATCCCCATTATTCTTTCAGCAAACTTTTGTTTACCCTTTGTAAAAGTAAATTGTTGACAAAGTTGGCTGATAAATATGTGTACAGCTGAAACAACCATGACAAATACGGCTTTCATTAATCTTGAAAGCCTGATCATTCCATTATGAAACATAATACATACAAAGTCATGATAACCATAACTATACATGTAGTGTCAACCCAAGTTTGATAATCAATGATTTATAGTTGTGGAAATAAGAAGATCAAAACTAGCACTTTTACTAATTAAGGACTACTGACCATAGATATACTCTCAGTGTATATACCATCACAAAATATCGTTTTTATACAGGGGATTCATAAATATCTACATGGCATTTTAAAAAGCTATAATACTAGTCTGTTGAGGCCAATAAAATAGCAAGCTAAAATAATTGATGCTATCGATAAATTCTACTCTGAACTAATTACTTCATATATTCACAATCCAAACCATCTGAATAGAAAACTTAATAAATACTTGTGATAAAGAAGAAATTGCCAAATAGTATCAACACAAATTGTTTTACTTCATAAAGGTGGCTTGTTGTTGGTTTTGCAACACATGTGGTATGTTTTTGCAAAAAGAAGGCCTTCACAAGGTTATAGAGGACATGCATAAACACATAACATTCACTAAGTTGATGACAAGGATCTCTTTGGTTGGCTCATTACATTGTTCGATGTGAAGGGAGTTTATGCTATCATGTCTGCGATACATGTAAGCATGTCAATATGCAGTCGTATCTTGTCTAAAACCCATTATGTCTATCTAAACAAGAGTGATATCAAATGGGAATGCTACCTTGTGAGACATGCTAAATGTTTTATCTGATGACATCATGATAATGTTATTTATAGCTTTGTATCCCAATCCAACAAAAGGAGGCAACTATGCCTATGTCAGAATTTAGAGCAACTTTGTTCCTTTTCTTTCCACATTATGTTGTTTTTAGTAAAAATCCTGATTCGTGAGAAAATGATATAGTCTGACAAGACAACAGGCTGTTAGCAAGATAGCATAACCAGACAACATCCCATTTTTTTGACAAGACATAATGACTTTTGTACAAGACAGCATATTGACATGTGAGCAAAGATGTTTGACATAATAAAACACTATTTAGGACAAGAAAACATGACACCTAAACACATCAGTTTGGATCTTTGACAAGACAACAAAACCTTTTAACAAGGCTCAATATTTTTTGACATTATTAAAATGACATACAAACAAGACAACATATGTGTTTTTCAAGACAATAATTATGTAGTTTTGTAACATAACAAGAGAGCATCTGTATTTGACAAGACACCATGTATGTTTGACAAAATAGCATATTATTCCATGGTATGAGACAGCTACAGCCATTAATTAATCTTAAAATTGTCTTTTGTTGCTAGAATTCAATTATAATGGAAAACCTTACCAAGAATAAAAACCACATCTGGATTGTGAATTAACATACTGGCTTGAAAAGATCTTGTCATCTGCCATTCTCTGCAACATAAGACAATATACACATTGAGGTTCATATGGGTGATGATACATAAATCATTAGAGGTAATATTTATGATATTTCACATATAAAGCTTAACACACATTGTTTTATTTGAATTGGGTCTTCTTGAGTTAAAACTATTTTTTTCCTAGTTCTAACACAGTGATATTTCAGTCATTTTCCATGTCCCAACCTGGACTACCCTTTACTGATCCTAAAAGCCTTCCCTATCTACAGTACACACAGGGCAATAGTGGGACATTACTATCATTATTGTTTGGTTTTCAGTACAACTCAGCATCATTTTGAACTCAAGAGCCTCCAATTGAAAAGGCAAACACTCAACCACAGGCCAACTATGGTGGTATGTCATCAACAAATATACCATAACATAATAATATAACTTTGAAAACACCACTCAAATTTATAGGACCTATCAGATTTGATCACTAGAGAAAATATGAGATTCATTTTTTCATTTCATTATCAGATAATCAAATTCTGAGGGGCTTGAAGTGTGTTTGGATAGATTTGAAAAATAACTTCGATATAAATGCAGATATTTGTAACAATACCCCTAATGTTTAATAGATATTCAAGGAAAAGACAAAGTTAACCTATATAACAGTACCATAAAGATACAAGGGACTGTACAAGTACTTTACCACAACTCAAACCCAACGCTCTTATTAAATAAGCAAGTCCAAGTCAAATGAATTTTTCACTCTTGTCTAGTTAGGACATTTATATATTCAACAATACCTACTATTTTTAACTCTGTTAAGGGACAAAGAACAACAACTGCTTGAATTCCTGGTGGATGTTTTTTTAAAGAAATTCATTCAACACTATGTTGCTTTGATTTCTGGTCAAGGATTCAATTGATCAACTTCAAACATCATCAAATACATAAAATGGTCAAACTGGACAAACCACACTCTATCAAAGTTTCTGGCTTGTGGTATGAACAAAAGTATTCATTCGCAAAATGTTTAGCTATAACTTGTCTAAAACTCGTCAAAATTGGGGGGAGGATAATCTTTAATTGAGTTATTAAAACTGTTGATGTAAAGAAGGAAAGCTATTGACTCCTACAGAGACATGTGCAATGTGTCTTAAACTTCACATAAGATGTCTCAGTCAAAACAGATGATTGGAGATTTCTAAAGTATATTCAGTCAGCTAATCTAATCATGGTTTTGGTATTGCCATATTGGTACATTGTACTTACTACTGACTGTTTATTAAGTCAAAAAGGAGCATATTTATGCAAAAAGGTCATTCAACGTTATTTGTCAATCCTAGTAATAAGACTAGCTTAGAAAGCAAGGAAACAAGTGTATTGATTTTCAGGCCATGCCCCTACACAATTATATATGTATTAGCTTACCATAGGGACCAAAACAGGTGAGTAAATTAGCGCTTCTAATTCTGTGATAACGAAAGCTTAAAGAGAACATAATTCTGCCAATAGCCCTTTAACCCTTTACGGTATATAGCGCCGTTCGCTGCCTTATCGATTACAGCATAAAACGCTTTTCGCCGTTATGCCTATTACCGTATAAAACCCATTTTGACGTTCTATCGATGACCGCATAGAACGCTTTTTGACAGCTGAAAAAATGATTTAACTTTAACCCTTAATTACACACATAAACACACATGTCACTTTCTCCAAATTTCATTTTCCTCTTAAATAAATATGTTTTCTTTTATTTCCGATGATAAAATCATAGGGTCAAAGTTTTAACTTTTGCTCTTGAGAGAATCTTTTGATAATGGTTTCACGACACCCTTCTAAAAAAGACGCTATCAAATTGAGATGAAGGGAATTCAAATTACCAACCCAATTAATATGAGAGGCCTTCAATATCCGGTCATAAAAGATCAAAACAATGCCGATTTGTAAAGACTCGATAAGGATTTCATGCAATTCTTTAGAAAATTAACACATTTCTAAAAATACTATCCAATTAAATTGAGAGCGAGCATACGGCACCCGACCTGTAAATGATGTTTATGACACGGAGCTGTTGTTCAAAGTTGAAAGCGAATGAAAATAAAGCCGTCGAATAAAGGACGTTATAAAGACGGCTACTTAAAGTATTACGTCAATTTTGGGGCTTGCGATCGCAGGTCAGACATCAATGTAGATTCAGAAGAGTCATTTGATCGGTCTTTTGAGCATGAACATGAAAAAGAAGTAAAACGATTCAGTTTTGTTGAGAAATATACAAAGACAAAGCATGTTTCTCCGTCGTGAATGGCATTTTTCTTCATCCAAATTCCCTTCAATTGATGACAAAACAGAAAAACAAATTAGGGATCTCTCAGGGGGAACACATACGTCATTTATTACTTTTGATTTTGTATAATTCACACCGCAATATACAGTTTCATTGTTTGTCTACTTTTCTTCACCTTAACCTTAATATGTATGGATCACTAAAAAATAGAAAATAACATCAATTTAAAGGAAATTTTGTTCTCGTCGTCCTTTATTCTCTGTGAAAATCTATTGGATTAACGAAAATTGCATTAATCTTGGTTTAATTAACAGTACCCCAATCAGTGACAATTATCGGAGATAATCCTGTGCAAATAGGTACTTAGGGTGACTGATTATGTATGCGTTAATGGTCTCCGATAATCGGATGGTTTATACCTATGGTGTCATTGATAAGCCTTATCTCTATACCTTAAAGGGTTAAGAGTTGTAGGATTTGTAACCATGAGCTATGATAGTCAATGGGAATAAGTGTTAAAGCTTATACATTATTGTAGAAGACATGCATGTATAAAGATAGGACCAATAACAGTTTAGTATATGACTGTTTTCCAATGATTACATGTAAATGTGAGCTAGAGGTTACTCTTGCTTGCTACATTTTTTACATTGATGGATAATGACATCCTATTCAATGGAGTTGCAATGCCCACATACTTCCACTGGGCATAGACTCTGGAAAAGTCTTCTCACAAGTTGACCTTTTTTAAACATTTGGAAAACCATATAATGCCTAAATTGAGACAGCAAAGGCACTGTTGTAGACTGTAGAGGCCATGCCTATATATTTTCTACTGGTCGCAAGATTGTGTTTTGAAAGGTCTTTACAGAGCAAATAAAATGCTCTTAAGAGTAATGTGGCCTTCTCCCAATAGCTATCATTACAAAAATAAAACAAGTATGTTAAGTTTCACTCAATCTCCTCAAGTAGTTACAGAGATACAAGTTTACACAGAAATCACTTACAAACAAGTGAGAACAAGAGCTCTCTTTTTTCTTCTTCTTAAAGTTCGTGGACGTCATACAACAGAAATATATATGAAAAAATGTGGATTTGGTGTATGGTCTTCAGCTACCACTATGTCCAAACAAATATCCACAAAAATAAAATAACTGAAATCGCTTTATAAATGTAGATTATGACAGAAAACCCCCACGGTATCACTAACTGGATGTTACATCCACTGTATGATAATTAGTTACCCATATACCCTGGGTTTTTTTTCAGTGTAAGTCCTTCATGGCCAACCATATGTTATTTCGGCTAATTCGATGTAAATACTTCAGTGCAAGAACGCGAATGTTTGCTTTCAGAGTGTATTCTGAGTATCACAGGCACGGTGTTTATAGCTCGACATATATGCAAGCGCACAACCTCAAAAACATGAGGCTGCACTCTCCATTTCCGATCAATTTGCCCTGTACACTTGAACTATTTATCTTTCTCAGTCTGTCTTTGAAGGAGTAAAAATCAAGAAAATGAATGAAAGGCTTCTCTTCAAGGTATTGCAAAGACAAAAGCAATGACCTACCTCCTTAGTTTGTCAAACCAATGTGCATCGGAACCAAGTAGATGTGTATCTCCAATAAACATTGCACGAAGTGGCTTTATAGCTGATACATCATCTTGTCTGTGTTCTTGTAGTAATGGCCATGTACACCAAAGGAGAACAACATAATAGTGAAGGAACTCGCAATAAAACACTACGAGGAAAAGTAAAACTGTAACTCTAGCAAGCTTCCGTGATCTAATATAAAAGCAGAATCTGAAATGACACAATATCATACAAAAATCATTGTGAAAAAAGACTGAAACAATTGGTTAAAAAAGATTAACACTAGTACACTAAAAAATTAAGGTGAACTACCATTGTGGTGACAATAAGAAAATTGATTAAAATGATGGAATGGCTTTCTGCCAACTTCTTAAAGGAAGTGAAATTATCTATACAGGCCTTCAAGCAGCCACTTACAAAGTAGTAGGAAAAAAGTAGTTTTTTTGCCAGAAAAGTAGAAAAAAATAGGAATATTTTTCCAAAAAAGTAGGAAAAATGGAAATATTTTCAATTTAATTGTCAATTAATCATGCCAAATAACTTATCTGAGGAGGCGTTCTAAATGCAAAACCCTACCATACTTTGTGCCATGTGGACTTTTCCTGTATACCAGGATGAAGACACTGGGCTCCTTTCATCAGATTGCTCTGAAGTGGTAGGCATTTCTGTAGATATTCAGCAACTGTTTAGGTAAACAAGAGGGCCATAATGGCCCTAGAACCACTCACCTGAGATTACCACCTATTTGAAGAATAGTTAGAAACATTGCTTTCACTTATTACAAAGAGTTTCTTGTGCTTCTATGCATTGACCTTTTTTTGTATTCCCGTTTTACAAGTTTGACACTGTATGCTTGATGTGGGACAATAAAATGGTACATAATTCTTACAATGCGGAAACTGAATATTTTACTTTTACAGTTTGTATGTATGAAGATCAGCCTGCACTTTTGTTCAGTTTGATTTATTGTTGCCATTTATGGTTATCTTTTTGGCATATTTGGACATCCAAATTGATATTGATGTATTTTGTTGAAATTCTACGTTACATGTATATAGTGAAAACAAAAACGCGTTCAAAATTCATCGCAGCTGCTGGTGGCCATGTTTTTCGAGATATCTAAATTCTTTTAACAATCTTTATAGAAGGGCCCCCAAAGAACATTTCTGTGAAATTATTTTGAAATCTGACAAGTGGTTTTTGTCAAGAACTTTTTTTCATGGTTTTTACCAAATATGGGCATGGCAACCATTTTGGTCACACGACTGATTTTTTTTTTTCGAAAAATCTTTCTCCCCTCCAACTAGGGATGCTTCACATGATATCTCATTGAAATTGGCCCAGAGGTTTGGAGAAAAAAAAGATGTTTGTAAAGTTATAAATTTTAGCATACATGTATATAGTGAAAACAGAAACGCGTTCAAAGTTCACACCCCCCTGGTGACCATGTTTTTCGAGATATCTAATTTCTTTTAACAATCTTTATAGAAGGGCCCCCAAAGAACATTCCTGTGAAATTATTTTGAAATCTGACCAGTGGTTTGTGACGAGAAGATTTTTTTAATGATTTTACCAAATATGGGCATGGCAGCCATTTTGGTCACATGACTAATTTTTTTATAGCAAATCTTTCTCCCCTCCAACTAGGGATGCTTCACATGACATCTCATTGAAATTGGCCCAGAGGATTAGAAATAAAAGATGTTTGTAAAGTAATAAATTTTAGCATTCATGTATATAGTGAAAACAAAAACGCATTCGAAGTTCAACAAAGCCTGGTGGCCATGTTTTTCGAGATATCAAAATTCTTTGAACTACATTTAAAAAGAGGCTCCCAAAGAACACTCCTGTGAAATTATTTTGAATTCTGACCAGTGGTTTCAGACAAGAAGATTTTTTAAAAATTGCAGAAATTCCCCCTTATTCATGCCACGGCAACAAAAGTTCTACATGGAATCAATTTCTTTGAACAACTTTTGAAAAGCATTACCCAACAGACATTCCTGTGAAGTTTGGTCAAGATTGGCTCAACGGTTTAGGAGGAGAAGATGTTTAAAGAAATTGTTAATGGGGCAAGACGGACGACAGACATTGGGCGATCACAAAAGCTCACCTTGAGCACTTTGTGCTCAGGCAGGTGAGCTAAAAAGACCTCTTGCCTAACAACACCTTCTTTGCACAACCATGAACACAACTTGGCTTTCTGTGCACCCACTACCAGCAACTGCCTGCCCTTACAAGTTTCAACAGAGTCTTACTTCATGAAGCAGAGCTTGGTTGTTTTTAGATCTGCTGATTTTACGTACAGCCGATGGAGATGTGGCTCTTGCTTCTGGAAGAGTTCCAGGAAAGATTCAAACAAAACCCTCTGTTAGTCAAGAACTAGATTTCAGCAATTGTTTCTTTGCCCTTAGGCTGACTACAAATACATTGATACCAGGACTGGTGTTCTTTCGAAGGCTTTCTAGACTGTATGATTCTGCTTGCTCATAGCTGGGAGGTAAGTTATAAAAAACTTTCAGACAGATTTCTAGTTGTGCATTATTTCTGCAGAGTAGGGATAAGCATTATCCACCGACACTGAACATGTTGTGCAAACATTTCATCATTCAGCCCTAGTTCTGAAAGGATTCATGAAGGTCCCCCCACTGACAAGTGTGAGACCTGAACCACTGAAAAATGTCCACTGCCAGTTGTTCAGCATGTTCACATACATACACATACACATAGATTCCTTTCTTGAATGTATTGTTGACAACATGAAGGGTACAAGGAATTATTGGCACCAACTCTGCAAACCGTAACTCCTTAAAGTCATTGAGTTTTTCCATATTGCTTTGTTAACATTTTGGCCATCATGAGCATTTAGTTCAAAACCATTTTTAGTTAGTGTTTCAATAACTCCCCCAGTTCAGATTTAGCTGGAGCATATCCAAACAGTAGACTCTTAAGACATATATTTGACACTTGTCCCTTTTTACGTTCCAAAATCTCAGAAGAATGTCACATTGTTTTTGTCTTTGCAAGTCCCTGTTTCGTCAAACTGTATTGTAATTGGAACTTTACAGGAATTGATTTTATCAACCAGCTTTTTCCTTAAGAAATTAAGTAGGAGATTTTTGACTTGCTCATTGTAAAGTCTGCAGACACTTGTCCTGGAAACATGGCTCTAAAGAGTTCAATAGTTCAGTAGGACCATCACATGAACTGTACATCATACCAGTTGCTGTAACACTCAATGCCCATAGAGCTTCAGCTTTTGTCTCTTGTTCAGTGCTGGCGTGGGCGAGGGAGAGTAGGTAGACACCTTTCCCAACATCTGATGTAAACCATTGCTCACACTAGAGATGCACTTGGAACACGCAAAACATTATACAGCAAATTCATTTGAGGAATCCTGTTCACATCAGTCACCAATACTATTTCCATTATTGTCAAACTTCACAAACCAAGGCTTGTTGAATTTAGTTTTCCAACTGGCATATAGCTAGTTCATATCATGCAGTTAAATCATGCGGAAAAAAAAATTCATATTTTTATTTTTCTGGGTACTTTATTTTACAAAAAGTAGAAATAGTAGGGGTTTTTTTAGCAAAAAGTAGGAAGCTATTTAAAAAGTAGGAAATAGTAGGAAAATGTAGGAATGCTGGAAGGCCTGTTTATACTATATGACTGTTTGTTTAATTTTCAACCAGTTAAAATATCCATACATGAGATCTTACACTATAGGGTTACCAAATGGAGTTAGAGATTATCTACATGGACACATTTATAGGGTTAGAGACTTAAAAGGAAGACTGCGATATTGGGAATAGTAAGGGAAGATAAAGATACTGGGTAAGATAGGAATTTAAATAAAGATGTTAGGAAGATATTTTACAAGGAGACATATATAATGGGTAAAAGATTTAACAAGGAGACAGATATATTGGGTAGGAAATTCATATGTGAAACAGATAACTTGGGTAGGATATTTAACAGGGAGACATTTATTTGGTAAGGAATTAAATAAGGAGAAAGATAACTTTGGTAAGATATTTAACAGGTACATGTAGTCGGTTATATAAGGTAAGGAATTAAATAAGGAAACAGATAACTTGGGAAGGATATTTAACAGGGAGACATATGTTTTAGGCAAGGCATTAAATAAGGAGATAGATAACTTTGGTAAGATATTTAACAGGTAGTCGGTTATATAAGGTAAGTAATTAAATAAGGAAACAGATAACTTGGGTAGGATATTTAACAGGTAGTTGGTTATATAAGGTAAGGAATTAAATAAGGAAACAGAAAACTTGGGTAGGATATTTAACAGGGAGACATATGTTTTAGGCAAGGCATTAAATAAGGAGATAGATAACTTTGGTAAGATATTTAACAGGTAGTCGGTTATATAAGGTAAGGAATTAAATAAGGAAACAGATAACTTGGGTAGGATATTTAACAGGTAGTCGGTTATATAAGGTAAGAAATTAAATAAGGAGACAGAAGACTTGGGTAGGATATTTAACAGGTAGTCGGTTATATAAGGTAAGGAATTAAATAAGGAGACAGAAGACTTGGGTAGGATATTTAACAGGTAGTCGGTTATATAAGGTAAGGAATTAAATAAGGAGACAGAAAACTTGGGTAGGATATTTAACAGGTAGTCGGTTATATAAGGTAAGGAATAAAATACGGAGACATAGCTATTGGCTAAAAAATCTTACCATAAAGACTGGTATCTTGGACAGGAAGGTTTTACATGAAGACTTGGATATTTGACAGGGAAGTTTTACACGGAGACAGGGATATTTGACAGGGAAGTTTTACATGGAGACTTTGATATTTGACAGGGAAGTTTTACATGGAGACTTTGATATTGGACAGGAAACTTTTACACAGAGACTTTGATATTGGACAGGAAAGTTTTACATGGAGACTGGAATATTGGACAAGAAACTTTTACATGGGGACAGGGATATTGGACAGAGAAGTTTTACATGAAAACTGGATTATTGGACAAGGAAGTTTTACATGAAGGCTGGGATATTGGACATGGAAGTTTTAAATGGAGACAGGGATATTGGACAGAGAAGTTTTACATGGAAACTGGGATATTGGACAGGGAAGTTTTACATCAAGACTGGGATATTGGACAGGAAAGTTTTACATGGAGACCTTGATATTGGACAGGGAAGTTTTACATGGAAACTGGGATATTGGAAAGGAAAGTTTTACATGGAGACTAGGATATTGGACAGGAAAGTTTCACATGGAAACTGGGATATTGGACAGGGATGTTTTACATGTAGACTTGGATATTGGACAGGGAAGCTTTACATGGAGACTGGGATATTGGACAGGAAAATTTTACATGAAGACCTTGATATTGGACAGAAAAGTTTTACATGAAGACTGGGATATTGGACAGGAAAGTTTTACATGAAGACTTGGATATTGGACAGGAAAGTTTTACATGGAGACTTGGATATTGGACAGGAAAGTTTTACATGAAGACTGGGATATTGGACAGGGAAGTTTTACATGAAGACTTGGATATTGGACAGAAAAGTTTTACATGGAGACTTGGATATTGGACAGGGAAGCTTAACATGGAGACTTGGATATTGGACAGGAAAGTTTTACATGGAGACTGGGATATTGGACAGGAAAGTTTTACATGAAGACTGGGATATTGGACAGGGAAGCTTAACATGGAGACTTGGATATTCACGGTGGTTAATCAAAACGGCTTCTATGCGTATAATCGAGCGTTGCATGCTTCTATACGTACAGGCACCGGCTTCTATACCAATAAATCATGTTGACATGTGATGACGGTTGTGTTTATTTCTTTAATATCTTAGCAGATATGACACAGTTTCTTGTTTTAATTTATGACGGAACATGCTTTATATTTTTTCCTTGATATAAACTGACATTTGCATTCGACATGTTCCGGTATTAAAAAACAAACCAAAAATGTGAAGCAGAAATGAGTGAGAACTCTTCAAAATTGATTTAAAAGACAATATTTCAATCATATCTAAAGGTATCAAACTCTTATTGACATTGTTTTGGCAATTTTAACGCACATTAACTGATACATCTCAATAATTTCGGTTTTTAAATTTTGATAAGCCATGCACATGGTAAAAAAAGAGATATTTTAATGCAACGGTTAAGTACACGGCACCCGCTAATTAACGATGTAAACGGACAATTCTGTTTAACCCGTTTCTGATCATTAATTAAATTGTAAAACATTATTTTTTCATTAGAATAGTTTCGACATGATTTATTCAATTTAAAATCTTGATAAATTAAGCAGATTTTTTCACTTTGTGTGTGAAATATGTATCAAGACGCGGCTTTTTCTATATCAAGTTATTTCACTTGAAATAAGCTTAATTTGTTTATCTCATGAAAGTAGGTTTGATTTTTATAAGACTTTATTATTTGCATTCGCATTATCATTTCAAATAGTTTCATCAAGAAATATTAGACACATAGTCGAGGCTATTGCATGTTATGTTTTATTTCATTGGAAGAGAATCAAGCCCAAAGCGATGAGGGACCATTATTAAAAGTCTGCAACATTAATACCTCGACCACAGAGGCCACATTGAGGTTATCTTGTCTCTGTCTATATGTACTGCCTTTTCTTGTGTGTAATGACAATGTACAATAACAGCATGTATGCTTTTGAAACACAATGCATACAATGCATACGGCATTAAATAATTTTCCATGTTAATAGTTTGTTCATAATTAAACACTTAGCCTTTCGTGTCAACAGATTTAAATCATTTATTGGTATTATCAACATAAATTTGGACGAGACAAAAGTGGTCATGACAAACTCGAACAAAACGATATTGGACAAGACAATGACAGTAAGAACAAACATGGGCGAGACATTGTTGGAAAAGACTTTAACACTAGAAAATAGAAACAAACTTGGGCGATACAATATTGAACACTTCAGTGGAAAGACCGCTTTAAAAGACTTAAATGGACAGCAATTGTCGTGGGGGATGAACATGGGTGGATAGCATCTATTCATCTCTCCTTTTGTTGATATAACCAAAGAGAGACGGTCTTATCGTCGCTTTAACGTATAAAACAAAATAATGAAGGTTCATATAGAAGTCGGTGCTATCTGTTCGTACATTAGCTGGTGCCAAAAATTAATGCATTATAGACATTCGTATATTATCTGTAGCCAACCCCAGTGAGGATTTTTATATATTTCTTTATTTTTCTGATGAACCAAAGAATTGACCATTTTCTTTTTCATTTCAACCTGTAAAACAGAATAAAATGAGAATGAGGGTTCATATAGAAACCAGTGCCCTCTGTTTGTACATTAGCCGGTGCCAAAAATTACAGCTTTATAGGCTATTCGTATATTATCCGTAGCCACCCCCGTTGAGGATTTTTATATATTTCTTTTATTTACAGACATTAGATATGACAATAAAACGTGGCATACATGGATCATTATTTTTCTGATAAGTAACATTTCGGAAAAGAACATAATCTCTTATAAGTCAGACAGAAGACTGTATTTTCATCAAAGTGTTAACAATGAGGACTCGCATGCAGCCAACTTGTTTTCTTTAGTGTGGATTATATAAGATGTTATGAGACAAGACAAAACACATATTTTATACAAAAAAGTTCATATTGTTCCGTGATACATGTCATTTTAATAAATTATTTATCTTTTTCTTTATATTCTTCTTTTTCCCGGTCCATCTTCATGTTTTTCTTTGTTCACAAACGTATAGAAGCTAGTGATTGTACGTATAGAAGAATGCAACGCATGATTATACGCATAGAAGCTGTTTTGATTAACCACCATGATATTGGCAAGGGAAGTTTTACATGAAGACTTGGATATTGGACAGGGAAGTTTTACATGGAGACTTGGAAATTTGACAGGGAAGCTTTACATGGAGACCTTGATATTGGAAAGGGAAGTTTTACATGGAGAATTGGATATTGGAAAGGAAAAAATTACATGGAGACTTGGATATTGGACAGGAAGTTTTACATGGAGACTGGGAAATTGGACAGGAAAGTTTAACATGCAGACATGGATATCGGGCAGGGAAGTTTTACATGGAGACTTGGATATTGGACAGGGAAGTTTTATATGAAGACCTGATATTTAACAGGGAAGTTTTACATGGAGACTTGGATATTGGACAGGAAAGTTTTACATGGAGACTTGGAAATTTGACAGGGAAGCTTTACATGGAGACCTTGATATTGGACAGGGAAGTTTTACATGGAGAATTGGATATTGGAAAGGAAAAATTTACATGGAGACTTGGATATTGGACAGGAAGTTTTACATGGAGACTGGGAAATTGATAAGGAAAGTTTAACATGGAGACATGGATATTGGGCAGGGAAGTTTAACATGGAGACATGGATATTAGACAGGTAAGTTTTACATGAAGACTTGGATATTTGACAGGGAAGCTCTACATGGAGACTTGGATATTTGACATGGAAGTTTTACATGGAGACTGGGATATTGGACATGGAAGTTTTACATGGAGACTTGGATATTGGACAGAGAAGTTTTACATGAAGACTGGGATATTGGACATGGAAGTTTTACATGGAGACTTGGATATTGGACAGGTAAGTTTTATATGAAGACTGGGATATTGGACATGGAAGTTTTACATGGAGACTGGGATATTGGACATGGAAGTTTTACATGGAGACTTGGATATTGGACGTGGAAGTTTTACATGGAGACTTGGATATTAGACAGGTAAGTTTTACATGAAGACTTGGATATTTGACAGGGAAGCTCTACATGGAGACTTGGATATTTGACATGGAAGTTTTAACTGGAGACTTGGATATTTGACAGGGAAGTTTTACATGGAGACCTTGATATTGGGCAGGGAAGTTTTACATGGAGACCTTGATAATGGACAGGGAAGTTTTACATGGAGACCTTGATATTGGGCAGGGAAGTTTTACATGGATACCTTGATATTGGACAGGGAAATTTTACAAGGAGACTTGGATATTGGACAGAGAAGTTTTACAAGGAGACTGGATATTGGACAGGGAAGTTTTACATGGAGGCTTGGATATTTGACAGGGAATCTTTACATGCAGACCGGGATATTGGACAGAGAAGTTTTACATGGAGACCTGGATATTGGACAGGAAAGTTTTACATGGAGACTTGGATACTGGACAAGGAAGCTTTACATGGAGACTTTGATATTGGACAGGGCAGTTTTAAATGGGGACTTGGATTTTGGACAGGGAAGTTTTACATGGAGACCTGGATATTGGACAGGAAAGTTTGACATGGAGACTTTGATATTGGACAGGGAAGTTTTACATGAAGACTGGGATATTGGACATGGAAATTTTTCATGGAGACTGGGATATTGGACAAGAAAGTTTTACATGGAGACCTTGATTTTGGACAGGAAAGGTTTACATGGAGACTTTGATATTGGACAGGGAAGTTTAAGATGGAGACTGGAATAATGGATGTTAATTACTTTAAATGCATATTAAATACTGCAAATGCACACATCTATGAGAGATTATCTTTAATACTTACCTTGAAGGGAAATGACAAAATCGCATGGCTTCATTCAAATCTCCAATTCTCTTTTGCATAGTATTTCAGTCAGTCAATCAGCATGTTCATCTTTGAAAATTCAGAAACAACAATAAAAATTAAGGTAGTAACAAAAATGTATTTAAATGGGGTTTTCATCAAGTCAACATCATTTCAGTTATAATGCTAGATGCTCGAGGAGTTTAGGAATGATCGAGGAGGAGCCCACACTCCAACTCCCATAAGCGCTGGTCAAGCCTGGTAGAACCATCGGCATTTCTTAAGTCAGTTGGGAGTCTGCCTCTCATAAAGTTAAAATGCTGTCACCAGGATTTGAACCCATGTGGAGAGGGGCCAGGTGTTTTCAAGTTCAAAACTATAACCACTAGACCACAGAAGCCCCTAGATCTAATGTTTAACGATATGTCATTTTCGCGGTATGTAAGGAAAGCATTAGGTATACATCGTGTTGTAGATGGAATACACTATTATGCAGACCAATATAGCAACGATGTCAACTCGTCAGTTGCGGAAATGGATTATTTGTTACTGTTGAAGCTTTGAAATTGAGTACAAGGTACCTTCTTGACAATTTAATAGCGTTATGGGGCGATATCTTAAATAACAATGACAGCATGAATTTCCTTTTCCAAAAGTGCAATACCCTGTAAAGTATTTGGTTATATTTGTCACCTCATTCGTTTGGCAGTATTTTATTTTACTTGATTCAAGTGATAATATAATTTCTCCCAAAAATATTATGCAACTCCATGTGAAAAATTAACATTGCATTCCAAGGAGGAAGCCGCTTTTCGGGTATTTGGTACTGATAACATCAAATGACAATAATATAGAAAAATCTGATGGACTATGGAATATTCTATAATGATAACAATGTCACATAAATTATGTCTTATGGTACTCATTTTCTTTTCTTTTTTTAAGAAGCCTTCAAAAATTCAACTTAATCAAATTAATGAGACAAAAAGCATGCCCATACTATACTTACTAGACAGCATAGTAAGCCTGCAGCAGACCAATTGAAGACAGAAACTTGAGTCATTACTTGAATTTTGTTTCTTACAATTGCATGTGTATGATATTTTTCAATGAAACAAAGATGAGAGTTTAATTTAAATTTTAAGCATACATCAATGTAAAGTTATTATTTTTCCTTCAGTATTCATGGTAAATTAATATTCAACACTTTTTTTTAACCAATTATGGCAAAGGGAAATTGGCTCAGAGAGCACATTTGCCTTGTCACAATTGCTTCTATTCATTGGTTAAAGACAATTTTGATTATATCCGTTATTGCTTTAAATTTGAAACAATATTTTGAAAAAAAAACGATAAAAGTCTTAAGCATGTATGTCATAGAATATTTGTTGATGGTTTTTTTGGGAAAATCTAAAGTTGATCATGAATGTTTCTGCCATATTCTTCCAACTTCCAGGAGTTTTTTTTTTTTTTTTTTTCAAACTATGAAGACCACGGAACTGTTGGCATCAAAAATGAAAATAATGTCCAAAGATCAACCAGTGATTTTATTTTTTTCAACCAATGTGTTAGAGTAAGGAATTTGAATACATGAACAAATGCTGTCTGCTGATTTTCACTTGTGTCTTATATCTACATTTTATTAATAGTTTATTGCATATCATTTATTGCATTTTTTGTTTTTCAATTTTTTTTTGATAGATAAAAACATATTAAAAAGGACTGTTTTATGTGTGAAAAAGGGTTAATAAAATACAAATAAAAAATTATAGAATCTTTTACTTTTATTGTTAAGTTAAACAAAAAAACATTTTCTCCAACAAAGCTATTTGTTGTATTTGAATGTTCTTTTGGAGATCTGCAAAGCAAATCATGTGGGATTTCCTTATCTACATTGAACAGTAAAGAAAAATTCAAACAAAGATCTGATTGGCTTTCTATATGATGTAATTAAGTTAGTCCCTAAGAATGTACTAACTAGCAATGGAGTATGTTGTTAAACATCGTCTGATACTATTAACCCATCTGACCGTTCTTCATCACCAAATGACATGCAGTTTGTTCTCATGATAATTTAAACCAGTACCTACAACACATGATTTGGTAAACAAAATTCTTTGATTTCATGCAAAGACAGACTTGTGCTTCAAATATTATAGTTTGTTGGTTCTGACATCGCATGAGCAGTTTGTCCTTACATGATGAATGTCTCATTATTGATGAAAGGCCCTCATACACAGCCCAATCAAGCTAAACCCATATAGAACATCTACCATCAAAAAAGTTTACCAGGAGTCTGCAAGGAGACTTATCCTTTTACTGAGACCTACCTAAATGTGACAAAGATTACAGCTTAGTGACAAAATGAGTATTTTGCTCCCCAAAGTAAGCCAATTCTTATATTTCCGCAAAGTTGTACTCTGAATTGAGATTGAAACACATATTCAGTATGCAAGTTTTTTTCACAAAATCCATGCCATCGAGTTGAGAGAGCGGTCTAGAGGCAATGCCTTAGTTCATATTAAATGTTGATGATTTAGAAAACTGTGATTATAGATACATGGAGATATTATTTAACTATTTAATTGCACAAAGGTAAAGCAAAAACGTAATATGTGCATTATAACCAAACCGATTCTTTATTTGAACATAACAAGACTGTTTTTGAAAAGAAAGTTCTTAGAATATTTCAATGACATGTTTGTTACCGCTTATATAAATAGCTCTAACATACTAACATATTAATTATAATAGATATTAAAGCAAATTTATATAACTACAATCATTGCTTAATATATTGAATTAAACATTGTCTGAATACGTAGTATATATTTAATATAATTTGTGTTAGAAACAACGAATCGTGGCTGAAAGACTTCAAAACGACATGTTCGTTACCTGCTTTATCTATACTATGTACACATTCATCTGTATTATAAGGTTATAAATACACAATATATACGTAAACGATACTAAAGACACAAAACATTTGAGCAAAGTTGAGTATTTATGTGAAGCATCTATCAAAAACAACTGCTTTGTAAGATTCCGTTGCTGACAGATTTGTTACCGAGTACTCATACCTAACAATCATGTGTGCTAGATCTCTCAGTATTATTATGACGTCATTCAGTTTGATGAATGACGTAATAAAATGGCGAGTTAACTCAAGGCTGGCATTGTTTGGAAGGAAATTTCATATTTTACAGAAACAGAGGTAAGTGACTTATGCTATCCCATATTTCTATTCGATATATTGCTCATATTGTTTTTGGAATCTATTCGCTGATCAATAGTAACTTCATAAACCATATAGGATTGATATGTTTGATGTTATATCAATATACACGATGTATGGTAGTGGTATCGATGTGACATGTTCGTTACAAAACAGTAACGAGCATGTCAGCATAAAACCGCATTTTCTAAAGCAATAAGAAGTAATTTTACTCCAATAACACACATGAATTCTACTGATGAACATTCCAAAATACATTGCGTACCTGAAATAAATTTATTTGATACGATGTATAAACGCAATTTTACTGTAACGACTGTTTACAGAGCCCTGCTATTTTTAGAACAAAATTAATGCTTGGTGCCTATATTCTTTATAGCATTTTACTTGAAATAGCGAAAAATATGTCCCTTTAAGTTTTACACTCTTATCAAAACATATTAAACGTCTTAAATCTAATTGATATACATATATTAAAATGTATTCCTTTCGTGAGTATCATGCCTTTAGCATAGTAACGAACATTTCATCTTAGAGTAACGAACATTTCAGAATGTTTAACTTCGTAATTTTATTGGTGCGAACGCATTTTTTTTTTTCAGAAATGGTCAAGTCCAGAGCAGAAATTCAAAAGGCATACCGTCAGAGGTTGAAGGAGAAGAATAATGAACAGTATTTAGCAAAAGAACGAGAAAGGCGGAAACGAACATATGTTTCAAATAGTGAACTCTCACAGGGAAAAAGAGACCAAGATAACAAGATGAACAGAGAATATTTGAAACGATATCACCAGGACAAAAAAGAAGCAGCAGCATTGTTAAGAAATGACCCTAACCCAGCTGAAAATCAAATAGAGGCTCCTAGCACTAGTGGTTACCAGAGTGTACCTTCAGATGAACTTAACAGAAAGGTGGTTAGAATGAACTTTCCACAAAGAGCAAATGGCCCAAGAATGCGAATCTCAAAAGAGCTGAAGAAAGCGAAAAAAGATATGAAGGCATTGAAAGAGAACTATGAAAGTTTGAAACGCAAGTATTGAAGCACAATGCGTACCATGCAAAGGACAAAACGTAAAGCATGTACAAGTCCATGTACCCCAAGATCAAAAGCAGCGAGACTAGTGCAAGATCTGAAACTCACCCCTGAACAAGGTACCAGAGTGCAAAAGGAACTCATTTTTGCGAATGCCATCTGCGATGAGATCAGTTTATCAGCATGTAAAGCACCTGTTAAGACCAAGAAAATTCTACAAAATCTAGTTGCCGGAAAGGTTATGAGAAAGTACAGAGTAATAAGTAAATTTGGGGCAAAAACTGGAATGAGTAGAAATACAATGGCGAAGGTCAGTTCGAAAAGCGTTGAAATTGAAAAAATGGGCCGTTATAGAGATGAAGCAAAGCAAAAGAAAAGGGTGATAGAGTTCCTTCAAAGAGATGACAATTCTCGTAATATGCCTGGTAAAGCCGACTGCGTGAAATCCAAAGATGGGAAGAAAACCCAAAAGAGAGTTCTCACAGATTACCTGTCATCGTTGTACCAAAAGTTTCTCAGTGAAAACCCAGGTATCAAATTGTCATTCACAACTTTCTGCAGAATCCGCCCACAGTACATTCTTCTGACATCCTTAATCGCACGGGACACGTGCTTGTGTACCCAACATCAGAACATGTCTATGACACTCAAGGCAGCCAAACGACAGAATATAAACACACCAGTGAATGGCGAAAAGATGCTTGGTAGAAAGGTTGAAATTGTTGCAGGAATTAAGAAAAACATATCATCAGACAAAATTGTTGTTGGTCAATGAAAGCGTGTAGAGATCGTACTTAAAGGTCAGAAGAAATCCGTGATGAAAATAGTTGACGCCGAGATGACAAAAGCAGAATTTGTCACGCACGTCACGATACAGACTGACGATTTTGATGAACACGTCATGAGAATTAAGACGCAATACAAGGAAATGAAACGTTTGAAGGAAAACTTACCAGAGAATCATTGTATTGTGCATATGGATTTTAGCGAAAATTACTCTTGCAAGTCTGTCCAGGAAATCCAGTCGGCATACTGGAACCAAACCAGTGTCACTCTACATCCTATAGTGATATATTTCAAGTCAACAGGCTCCGATGAAATCCTCCACAAGAGTATAGTTGCCTTATCAGATGAAATGGGACATAACACTGGGACAGTGTTAACTTTCATTGATTAATTGATCACAGAAATCAAACGGATAAACCCGGAAACAACATGCATACACTACTGGACAGACAGCCCTACCTCCCAATACAGAAACAAGATCATCTTTCACACCATAGCCAGCCACAGCAGTTTATATGGGATAGAAGCCATGTGGAACTATTGGGAAGCCAGCAACGGCAAAGGCCCCTGTGATGGACTAGGGGGGACGGTCAAACGTATGGCCAATGGTGCTGTTAAAACTGGAAAAGTGGCCATACAAGATCCATCGGACTTCTATGCGTGGACACAGTCGGATCACTGCACCATGAAAAAAGTTCAATTTATCTTTGTGTCCACTGAATGTTGTCAAGAGAAAGCGAATGAAATTGCTAAACTTCAGCTAAAGCCAATCAGTGGTACAATGAAACTACATGCAGTCAAGGGAAAGGGCAATTCTATCGTTGCTGTGCGCCACACTAGCTGCTATTGCGAAGTGTGCATCTGCTCGGCTAGTTCCACATGTAACACATGGAGAGATGAGAGCATGGAACTGAAAACAAAAAAAGTGTCTACACCCTCAACATCGGCCAAGCTCACAGAAGACAACAATGCCTCTTTGATTCCGGAATCAATAGCTCAAAAGTCTGACAACAGTGCACCAGTTCCAAGTTCCAACATAGCTAGAGAAGAGACACACATTAATTGGTATATCGGTAAAGTAAATGATGTAGACTCTGACGACAAAACTGTAGAGGTGTCCTTTCTGGAAAAGAAGAAAAAGTCTTACCAGTGGTCATCCAGACCAGACATCATATGGGTGGAAAACAGCGATATCCTTTGCAAAGTTTCAGTCCCAATGCCATGTGGCAAATCGAAACGCATGCTTGTAATAGACCCAAAAGATATAAAGCAAGTCGAAGCATTGTTTGACCAACTTTAAATGACATGGTAGCATTTCAAGTGTTCGTTACGACTGTATTTCATTATTTTTGTTATTAACCATCTTCAAAGAAATACACACTAATGACTGTATTTACCATTTTGTTTTGGCGCTAGCAACTTATAATCAGTGATAAGTTTAATAGAATAACAATTTACACTTTATTTAATACAAACTAATTGGTAACGTACATTTCAATATTTTAGCAAACAATTAAGAAAGATAAAGCTAAAGTGTTATGATATGTTACAAACTTTAATTGAAGAATATGTCCATTGTTTGTAAGTTAAACAATGTAGTGGGAATGCAATGCTGGATAGGGTAGTGCCTGTGTCATTCTGGTCACGAATAGCACATACCATCTCATAGTGCTTATTTTTTTCCCCGATTTTTCTTGCTCACCGAATGGCAAACGCCTAGGTGATGATGGTAAACTGACAAACTATGATTATACCTTATTAAGCAAGAATTAACTTATTGATATTTAAACTGTTCGTTTTCCTCCTCATTCTAACCATTTTTGCTTGTAGGAAATGATAGGCATGCACGGAAAATGGGTTTTTCCGAAGACCCATGTGACGATGGTATCTAAAATTACCACCTCTTACTCTAAGTTAAGACACTGTTTACAAAATAAACCTGTTTAAACGCCCTTAGATATCTGCAATTTCAATGTTCTAGATCCTCTTTGTATAGTTACGAGCAGGGTTGGGAAGCTGTCAATAATCTTGTTCTATGTTACTTCAGAAATCTTTGTTGTTATTTTTACGGTAGAAGACGATTTATTTCAAAAAGTGAAAATTTCCATCTCTGAGAGTCTCTTTAAAAAAGATATTTTTTGGCAAAGAAAGGTCTCCATGCTTCTTTCTCAGAACGATTTCTTAAATATATTCTAAAATGATACCTATGAAGTCATTGGTAAAGTATTTCTGGGTTTTTTTGGGTCGAAATCAGCCTTCTAATGGTTCCTCATCAAGGAGAATCCGCAAAATTGAACTTTAAGTTTAAAAGGCCTTTGGGACAGTTATAGAGAAAGGTTGATAAGTACAAATGACCTATTAAAAAAGAAGAGCCCCTCGTCACTAGACTATAAAAAGACATATATATAGTTATCTTTTTTGTTGGTACAAATTAAGATTAGTTATCTTTTTTGTTGGTACAATTAAGTTAAGATAAGACAAAAAACGAAGATCATTGTTAAAAAAGGAAGGGTTTTAAAAGTAATATGTGTGTGGGTGTATATCTATATCGAGATATATATATATACAACATTCAAAGATATATAAGTGTTAACACTGCACATACTTAACATTATATATTTTAACAATTAAATAAACATTTCATTAGATGCTCTTGTTCTTAATTAAAGAAATATTCTTATGAAACCATGAAATAATAAATATTTTTAAAAAAATCATTGTCAGTATCAATATTCAAAACTGGGAGTGAAACAACCTGATAATCTAAAATTTGGGGAGAAACAACTTGGGGGGAAACGGATTTGGGGAGAAAATTCATGGTGGGGAAATTGTTTGGGGGAGAAACGACTCGCATTTGATGATTCCTTTGTATTAAATTCATTTATTTTACATTGACTGTGACGGAAGCTTGAAGCTTACTTAATTCACTTTGATGACTGCTTCCTGGATACTATCCAGTACTAGGGACGATTTGTGGGTTAGTGCCGGTAATTTTCACCTCCCCTTCCTTGGATTCCAACCTTCGAACCCCGTAAAAGAGGCCGACACTCTGCCACTGGACAATTGTCGCCCACCACTGTAAATCCCTTTGAGTGCAGAAAGAATTCTCATTGTGATTGGATAAATATAATGCATATTGGATATTTTGTAAAACTGTATTGCTGGTGGTTTAAAATAGACATTTTCAATTCTGGTAAAATGCCACTCATGAAAAAAATTCATGTCCACATATTTGAGGAAAGTTAGATATCAAAATTATATTTCTTTCAGACTACATAATAGCTATCCATAAAAATAGTATCAAGAAGAGGATATAACCATGTAAACTTTTCAGATATGATTGTGTTCATCAATAATTAAATACTGTTATGTCCGATTGACGAACCGGTAGTTGGACGAAACCGCTGGCAAATTGAAACGGTAGCAGGTCAATTCGTACCCAAACCAATTCGTACCCACCCTTTTTTGGCTAATTCGTACCCACTTTTCGGTCAATTCGTACCCATCCTAATTTTTAACAAGTCAATTCGTAACCATCCTATACTTCAGTATTTTAAGATAATTTTTTTACGTTGTTCATGTTTTGTTTTTGTCTATTGTGTTTTAATTGTGAGGGAAGCATTGTGAGTAGGTGTATGTGTGCTTTATTTTACGTAAAATGGTGTTTAAAAATTAAATAAAATGATAATTTTTTTAGCGTTTCCCTTTGAGTTATATTTGTTTCCTTCATTTGATATCTAGATTTGTTTTCTTGGTTTTCACACTTACCTCATTTTAACTAACTGATATGGATTCTTTTCATCATGTGCAAACCGAAGAATGGTCGCAGGGGATGCAGCGTCAATTGTCATTTATTGTTCCATCAAATTGTGTCCTAAATTACTAGGCTAATCATAAGCCAGTTACAACAAAAGGGGTGTTACAAAATTATAGCAAATTAAAACAAACTGTTATTGATTAATTTATGATAAGTTACTTTCAAATCAAATTGATACCAGCGCCAGCCAGTCCAAGATTCACGCGGTTTGGGACAGGTACAGGGCTGGAGATCTTACTAGCACAGGACGTGTCCCTTGTGTACAAGCCAAGGGTACATGACGAAAACACAGATACATTATAAACTGATGCATTGATTTGTAATTTACAATAAAATAAAATTGATAGTTCTTTTTATATGTTGTTGTTTTGTTAATTCTTTGATTAAAAGTTTCTTTCGGAAATTCATTTATATGACCGCCTATTTACGAAAATTGCCTATTGATAGCTGACTTACATGCCTCAAAGCTCAAAGTTTAAAAAAAAATCTTTCATTTATTATGTACTATAATTCGTTTCAAAATATGGAAGAATTTTCATTTGGTATGTACTATAATTCGTATTAAATTATAGACTGGTTACGAATTGACTTCTTAAAAATTAGGATGGGTACGAATTGACCGAAATGTGGGTACGAATTAGCCAAAATAGGGTGGGTACGAATTGGTTTGGGTACGAATTGACCGGGAAGCATTGAAACTAGACCTAGTCAATCCGTTTCAGCAAAGAATAAAACGAAACTTACAGCAAACCTCGCTTCTAGAATCTACTCTAAATTGTCGACTCACTCGGGTGACGAAATCTGTTAAAATAGGAAAAGAAATAGTCTTAATAGCATGATAGGCACGAGTGAAACATCAATGCATAGATCTGCAACTGGTTTTTGCCGACTGTAGGGAGGTCTCGACTAGAATTAGACTAACTTCCGGTGTAAACAAATCTGAGCTAATTTTAACTAGGGTCTAGCTAGCAGTTGCTAAAGGCATTTCCGTAACCTGTGAAAAACACTTTTTTTTTTGTCGGAAAATAAACATGTTATTGAATGCACCAGAAGGAGTTGGTATGGTATTAGAAAACGTTACTCCCGAGTTTGATATGCAGAAACCATCGGCCTATTCATCGGTCAGTACCAATTTTTTGCACTCGACACTAACTTCCTCGATCGTGACAACGTGATTTCATATCAAATGAAAAGGTTAACGACTGTCTGATAATCCTCAAAGACAGACTTCAAGAAAACGTAAGTAGCCTTTGAAGACTGGCGCCAAGAAAACGCTATTAGTTTTGCTTACAGTTTTATTAATGTTTGGTACTGTATGTTAATGTTAAATAACCAAGTATCGGATAGTGACAGCAGACACCCCCTTGTTGTATTATATCGAGTACTGGCCTCCTTCCTCTTGTCTGTTGACAGCAGTCACACTGCCTTGCGTATTATACTGGCCTCCTTCCTCTTGTCTGTTGACAGCAGTCACATTCCCTTATGTATTATATACATGACCCCTTCTCCCTCTTGTCTGTTGACAGCAGTTACACTCCATTATGTATTATACTGGCCTCCTTCCTCTTGTCTGTTGACAGTAGTCACATTCCCTTATGTATTATAATGACCTCCTTCCTCTTCTTGTCTGTTGACAGTAGTCACATTCCCTTATGTATTACACCATCTCCTTCCTCTTGTCTGTTGACGGCAGTCACGTTCCCTTATGTATTACACCAGCCTCCTTCCTCTTGTCTGTTGACAGCAGTCACATTCCCTTATGTATTACACCAGCCTCCTTCCTCTTGTCTGTTGACAGCAGTCACATTCCCTTATGTATTATACCAGCCCTCTTCCTCTTGTCTGTTGACAGCAGTCACATTCCCTCATGTATTATACTGGCCAGGCCTCCTCCCTATTTTTGTCTGTTGACAGCAGTCACACTCCCTTATGTATTATACTGGCCTCCTTCCTCTTCTTGTCTGTTGACAGTAGTCACATTCCCTTATGTATCTATACTGGCCTCCTTCCTCTTCTTGTCTGTTGACAGTAGTCACATTCCCTTATGTATTACACCATCTCCTTCCTCTTGTCTGTTGACAGTAGTCACATTCCCTTATGTATTATACTGGCCTCCTTCCTCTTCTTGTCTGTTGACGGCAGTCACACTCCTTTATGCATTATACCGGCCTCCTGTCACAGTCAGTTTGCGCATTAATCAATTTTACAATTTCATGTAAAATTCTTTTTGCGGTCTATGGACTTTCCCTTAAACACCTTTTTAGAAGCATTGGACTTGGGCAAGAAGAGGCTGAGAAATTGACCAGAATCCTTCTTTACCTCAAAGATTTTAATCACTCTGATTACAATAATGTTCAGGGAACTTCGCCTCATGAAAAAAGTAGTCCTAGGTGGATAAAAATGTGAAATCCACCCATGAATTCCAAAAAAACTTTTGTCTGTCATGGCTGCTGAACTAGTCAAACTTATTTCACACAATTGGAAAAATTGAGAAATTTTTGTATCTGGCAATATCTAGATTGCCCCATTAGAAATTAAAAAGTAACCTTCACCTCAAACTATTTTAATTAGCTGCTGAACCAACCAATGTCTTTCAACATTGAACATTATAGGAATATCCCAATGTTTCTATCAAATTAGTTTGACTAACTGTGACGCAGTTCAGGCCATTCATGCCTATGATGAACGATTCATTAACAATGTCTAAGCTATTGCCTCAAGCAAGGGTTTTTCTTTGTTTATATAACCAAGGCCAGAATGGGACTTATACCCAAGACCTCCCTTATACATCTGAATGCTCTACCAATTGAGGTAGTCTACCAGCTTTAAAATCTAACTCTACCTTACGCCCTTACAAAGTCACTATGTCCAAGCCTCACAGCTAAACTTGTCTCTACCTTGGCTCTAGACTTAGTACAACAAACCTTGAGTATCTCACACCCTACACAGGACTCAAACCTAAGGCAGTTTCCTTACAATACAAATATTCATCATACTGAACAGAATATAGAACCTTTTTACCAAATTGATCATTTCCATGCACATTCTCTATCAAAAATAGATTATTTTGATTGCATTCAGAATTAAGATTACACTTCAGGTCAATTTTACTTTTCAGATTTACTCTTAATGAGAGCAATGGATGGTGACTATTTGACTTGTGGCCAATGTCTGAAACAATTTCCTCTACAAAGGATAACTTTGTTCATACAGCACAAAAGGGTTGACTGTGTTGGAGATAGAGGGATTCCATATGAAGAAAGGGGTAACTAGACAATATACCATTTAAACTTTGTAATCAAAATTAATTTGCTGGGCCTTTTTTGAAGAAAAAAAAAAACCTCATTGTTTTTTGTGTCTCAAAAATTGTTATTGTGAATTCTTCCATTGAAGATTCAGTTTTGGTTTTGTCTAAGGTACTGACTTTTAAGGTTGTCTGTTTTGAGAAGCAATTAAGGGGCCCCTGATGACTTAGTGGTCAGACTACAAAAACATTGCCTATCTCTACATTGGTTCAAATTCCTGTTGCAAGCATTTGAGCATATTATTCCTTTGTCACTATCTGAGTTATTTTAGCTTTGGCCAATGAACCTTTGAAATATTTTCAAAACCAAATTTCATTAAATTACTTTGATCGAATAATAAAACCAAGTGACACTGATTTTCCATGATTGTTAAGTTTGATTAAAAAAAAAGAATAAAATAACTTCTCATTCAATTTCCGATGTACATTTAATGCTTCCAGGTCAATTCGTACCCAAACCAATTCGTACCCACCCTTTTTTGGCTAATTCGTACCCACTTTTCGGTCAATTCGTACCCATCCTAATTTTTAAGAAGTCAATTCGTAACCAGTCTATAATTTAAACCCAATTATAGTACATATTAAATGAAAATTCTTACATATTTTGAAACGAATTGTAGTACATAAAAAATGAAATATATTTTTTTAAACTTTGAGCTTTGAGGCATGTAAGTTAGCTATCAATAGGCAATTTTTGTATATAGGCGGCCATATAAATGAATTTCCGAAAGAAACTTTTTATCCAAGAATTAACAAAACAACAACATATAAAAAGAACATATACATATAGATTATCTATAAACTTATGATAAACCATTAATGAAGACGCGTGCCGGCAAATTTACCTTTTGTGTTAGCATTTGCGTAGGGACAAATAGAAAGATATCATTTATAAATGAAAATATACCACAAACATTAAGTTTATTTTTATAAGGCACGCGCACGTGTTTTATGATGTTATCTATACACTTATGATTAGCCATTAGCAACATATCGGTCTCAATTTGATTTGAAAGTAACTTATCATAAATTAATCAATAACAGTTTGTTTTAATTTGCTATAATTTTGTAACACCCCTTTTGTTGTAACTGGCTTATGATTAGCCTAGTAATTAAGGACACCAATTGATAGAACAATTAATGACAATTGACGCTGCATATTAAGAATCTAACAGCATTGAATCGAATGAAAGTTATTCATTCTATTTTATTTTTGTGTCTATTTGTGGTTGTTTTTTTGTTAAACTGACTTAGATGTTCTATTTGACATCAAACACTATAATTGTCATTATGCATTTAAACTTTTGTGATTTGTTATAAAATTGTTTATTGGAAATGTACTATGCACCTTGCCAATTGTATTGGTTAGCCATTTCCCCTTACTGTATATATGTTTATACTTGGGAGAATAAATGTTGGAACTTGGAACCTTGCGACCATTCTTCTGTTTGCACATGATGAAAAGAATCCATGTCAGTTAGTTAAAATGAGGTAAGTGTGAAAAGCAAGAAAATTAATCTGGATATCAAATGAAGAAAACATATATAACTTAAAGGGAAACGCTATATCATTTTATTTAATTTTTTAACACCATTTTACGTAAAACAAAGCACACATACACCTACTCACAATGCTTCCCTCACAATTAAAACACAATAGACAAAAACAAAACATGAACAACGTAAAACAAATGATATTAAAATACTGAAGTATAGGATGGTTACGAATTGACTTGTTAAAAAATAGGATGGGTACAAATTGACCGAAAAGTGGATACGAATTAGCCAAAAAAGGGTGGGTACGAATTGGTTTGGGTACGAATTGACCTGCTACCCATTTAATTACATTGATTTAGTCTCTTCAGTTGTAAGGAAAATCACTCTTTGTCTAATATGCTTCGTTGTTCAAACTTTTTTTTGTATGTTTTTTTCTTTTTTCATTCTTGTAAAGCTTCATTTCTTATCAATGAAACAATATAAAATATCAAATTAAAGTTTTGCAATGTCAAAGAAAAAAATATTCCCAAATATTCATCTCAATGCAATGTATAATGAAACCTGGTCATAAAATTGAGAGCCTCAATTGTAAAATGAAGTCTCAAACTAAGAATAGGAGACATGTTTTGTTACAAGTTACATAACTTGGTAAAATTATTCTTCAAATGTTGAAAACAAATGCTAATGAGGATGCCTTTTAAATCTAATAATTGAATTAGCTTAACTTTAAGTTATAATAAACCAGTATTTTGATTCATTTCAGATTTGAAATGCTTTTACTGTCCAAAGGGATTCATATCAGCATGGGGACTTCTTGTGCATGTTCAGATTACCCATAGTTTGCAGATATTTGTGGAACATACCCCAATGTCCTCAAAACAACAAAAACAACAGCATTCCAATGATGTGACAGAACTGCACCCTAAACAAACCATGGAAAATGCTATTTCAAATAGAAACTCTGATACAGCTCAAGATGTGCCAACAATGGAAGACTGTCTTAAAGCTAAAGATGTGCCAACAATGGAAGAAAATGACTGTTTTACAGCTAAAGATGTGCCAACAATGAAAGAAAATGACTGTTTTACAGTTAAAGATGTGCCAACAATGAAAGAAAATGACTGTTTTACAGTTAAAGATGTGCCAACAATGAAAGAAAATGACTGTTTTACAGTTAAAGATGTGCCAAGAATGAAAGAAAATGACTGTTTTACAGTTAAAGATGTGCCAACAATGGAAGACAATGTCTGCCTTACATCTAAAGATGTGCCGACAATGGAAGACATAGATAATATAACAGCTAAAGATGTGCCAACAATGGAAAACAAAGAGTGTATTACCAATAAAGATGTGCCAACAATGGAAAACAAAGAGTGTATTATAGCTAAAGATGTGCCAACAATGGAAGACAAAGAGTGTATTATAGCTAAAGATGTGCCAACAATGGAAAACAAAGAGTGTATTACCAATAAAGATGTGCCAACAATGGAAAACAAAGAGTGTATTATAGCTAAAGATGTGCCAACAATGGAAGACAAAGAGTGTATTATAGCTAAAGATGTGCCAACAATGGAAAACAAAGAGTGTATTACCAATAAAGATGTGCCAACAATGGAAAACAAAGAGTGTATTATAGCTAAAGATGTGCCAACAATGGAAGACAAAGACTGTATTACCAATAAAGATGTGCCAACAGCGGAAGCCATGTGTGTGTTTTTAAATGAAGATAAAGATAATTCTTTAGATTATGAACACAACAAGAATGCTAGTAAAGGTGCAAGAAAGATTGATGTAAGAGGTATTTATTCAATTAACCACAAAAAATATAATGAAAAATATTTTTCAAATGAAATTTTTAAAGATTCTCTGGACAGCCATTTTAAACCCAGCCCACTTGATGCTGAATCCATTATACCTACTATGATTAGGCTAGAAAGGTCTGTTGAAGTGAACAAAAATGCTATAACAAATTTGCCTGTGATTTCTGTTGAAAGGGATTTGGTATCAGAGCATGATGCATCCTGTGTCAAGAGCTCCTTATCAACATTCCCAAAAGGTGTCCAAGAACTTTCCAAGCCTCCTCCATTAGTGAGTGACTTACCTGTATCAACTGATATTGGGTTGGATGTAAGAAAGGGTGTTTCAACTCCTGAAAATACTAGTGGCATTGCTCCTAAAATTTCACAAAGTGATGGTGACTGCTGTGACAACCAAGGCTGTGGAATAACGGTCATACCTGGGACTCATCAAGACCTCCAAAAATGTTGTAATGCAGTGGTACCAAAGAAACGTAAACGTCATATGGAATTGAAACATATGCCGTTTTCATGGAGTTCCAGTAGATATGCCAGAATGAGAATGCTCAAAAGGTCTTTTATATCTGCTTCAAAGTCAAGGACCTTTTCTCACAGTGGACAATTACCTAGTAGTACTATTTTTATTGATGTGGAACCCGATACAAATACAGATAGAGGTCAAATGTCTTGCCACCAGCAGGATGCCAGCACAGATGTTCCAATGGAGAATACAAGTACCAGCACCACTAATATGACAAATCATCCTTTAAAAAGATATCCAACAGGCCACGAGAGCAGGGCTAAATCTTTAATTCTGCAACCTGGCGCAGTCTATTCTATTCCGTTTTCATACTCTGGTTCGCTGTCTGGAACATCTACTTCTATTCCAATATCTATTCAAGCTCAGATTTCAGATTCAAACTCAGTGATAAGTAGAAGTTTACCTAACAATAAGGACAGACATTATAAAGATCTAGAGTCAAAATCTCATGAAACTGAAGTTGTAAATTTAAATGAAAAGATGAATGACTCTGAGTTACGGAGACGAAAGTATCCCACATCTAAACCATTTCAATGTGATACATGTCCAATGGCATTTAACCAGAGAATTCATCTGAAGAAACATACAAGTAAACACACAGGTAAATAGCTTTTCGCCACTTTGCACAAGAGGATATGTCTAGTGAATATAGTTGGATTTGAACTTAATTGGAGTATGTAAAGCCTGTTATTTGAATGAATTTTAGGCTGCAACAATAGGAAATCTACTTCAAGCTGTTCAGGCCCAGAAATATTGTGTGATCCAGCTGATGAAGCTATACTTCCTTTTAAGCTTTGTATCTCAAAATCTAGTTTATGAAACGGATTGAAACTTCACATTTGTGTTGGGAATCAGAATGTAAGTTCCATACCAAGTTCAAAACTCCTGCTTGAATTTTAAGCAAATTA
>OX401410.1:4554404-4626446 GCA_947846245.1 Cerastoderma edule | reverse complement strand
CATGGCTCTTAAGTGACTTGCCAAAGGCCACTCCCACGAAACTAAATGGCCTCGGTGGGGCTCGAACCGGGGACCCCCGTGTTCTGAGTCCACCACCTGAACATCATTTGCTATAGGTTGACATATAAAACCTGGGGTGACCCTCTTAAGTCGCGACACCACCTGCAGAAACTCTCTCTCATAGGTAAGTATATTATAGCATTAACGACTTCATTAATGATTGACATTTACAATGCAAATGTACATTTAATTGGACTTTCTCAAAGATTGGGAATTAATCTTTTTAAAATGAGATGTCTTCGAAGAAAACTAGATTATTGATCGTTATCACCTCCTATCCTAATAATCGTGTGGTGGATACAGAAATAGTGAAGCGTTTAAATAGTCTATTTCGTAAACAACGATGTATATTTTAATTACCGATAGTAAACGGTGGTGTTTTTGGATACCACCTCCGTGTTATTCTCATAATTGATTCTACATGTGTAAAGCCTTTTTTCAAAATACTTCAGAACAGCTAGGAGTATACATTCATCCAACTGAGCTTGAATCAACCATATCAACATAGCCAGTATTATATATCCAACGTCATGCTGAGCCTCATTCTGCGCAGAATAAAACTCAGCATATCCGACAAATGATCAAGACTACAATGAGCTTTTAAGACATATGAAACCTATTTTGATAATTTTACACCACGAGACAGAATAGATAGTGCAATACAAGGCATCACAACGATTACCGGAATACAAATGTTATCTATATCTCACATGGAGTCCTGGAGGGATACGTTGCATCTCACTCTGCGGTACGAAATCATAAGCAGCAATTTTATTCCAACTTCTCCGTGTATCATATCTTCTACGCCAATGATGGACACGAGTAGCAAATACTTAATGACGTCAATGCAGTTATAATGCTATATCTACACAATACGCAAAACCACATTTACGGTAGGGAAATCAAACGTAAAACTCCCCAAGTTCAAAAGTTTCGATGAGATACACGAGTTTGCGGGATTAAAATAGTTTTATACCAAATGTCAACAAAACGTGGCAAAAATTCTGTATTTCCTTGCTTCCTCACAATCATCTAACAATTAAACTAAAAAAAACAGACCTTGCAAACTCACCATCCTCTAACAAAAAAACCAACACACTTTACCAACTCGTAATCCTCTAACAAATATACTAACACACGACCACTCCTTGCAAACTCACACTCCTCTAAATGACATTCTAACACGTGTGCACGCTTTGGAAATTCACAATCATCCAAAACTGATGCTAACATTCACACGCCTCGCAAACTAACAATCCTCCAACACTGAGTCTAACATACACACCCCTTGCAAACCACAATCCTCTAATATTGATGCCAACATACACACGCCTTGCAAACTCAAAATCCTCCAACGCTCATTCTAACATATACACACCTTGCAAACCCACAATCCTACAACACTCATTCTAACATACACACACCTTGCAAACCCACAATCCTACAACAATCATTCTAATATTTGAAAACCCACAATCCTTTAACATTGATGCCAACATACACACGCCTTGCAAACTCACAATCCTCCAACGCTCATTCTAACATATACACACCTTGCAAACACACACTCCTTCAACAATCATTCTAACATACACAAACCTTGCAAACCCACAATCCTACAACAATCATTCTAACATACACACGCCTTGCAAACCCACAATCCTACAACAATCATTCTAACTTACACATGCCTTGCAAACCCACAATCCTACAACACCCATTCTAACATACACACACCTTGCAAATTCACAATACTCCAACGTTCATTCTAACATACACACACCTTGCAAACTCACAATCCTACAACACTCATTCTATCTTACACACGCCTTGCAAACCCACAATCCTCTAACATTGATGCCAACATACACACGCCTTGCAAACTCACAATCCTCCAACACTCATTATAACATATACACACCTTGCAAACCCACAGTCCTACAACAATCATTCTAACATACACATGCTTTGCAAACCAACAATCCTAAAACACCCATTCTAACATACACACACCTTGCAAATTCACAATTCTCCAACGCTAATACTAACATACACATACCTTCCAAACCAACAATCCTCTAACAATGATGCCAATATACACACGCCTTGCAAACTCACAATCCTCCAACACTCATTCTAACATACACATACCTTGCAAACCCACAATCCTACAACAATCATTCTAACATACACAAACCTTGCAAACCCACAATCCTACAACAATCATTCTAACATACACACGCCTTGCAAACCCACAATCCTACAACACCCATTCTAAAATACACACACCTTGCAAATTCACAATCCTACAACAATCATTTTAACATACACATGCCTTGCAAACTCACAATCCTACAACACTCATTCTAACATAAACACGCCTTGCAAACCCACAATCCTCTAACATTGATGCCAACATACACACGCCTAGCAAAGTCACAATCCTCCAACGCTCAATCTAACATATACACACCTTGCAAACCCACAATCTTACAACAATCATTCTAACATACACACGTCTTGCAAACCCACAATCCTACAACAATCATTCTAACATACACACGCCTTGCAAACCCACAATCCTCTAACATTGATGCCAACATACACACGCCTTGCAAAGTCACAATCTTCCAACGCTCATTCTAACATATATACACCTTCAAACACACAATCCTACAACAATCATTCTAACATACACATACCTTGCAAACCCGCAATCCTACAACAATCATTCTAACATACACACGCCTTGCAAATTCACAATTCTCCAACGCTCATTCTAACATACACACACCTTCCAAACTCACAATCCTACAACAATCATTTTAACACACACATACACACACACACACACCCACCTACCCCCACCCCCACCCCTCACACACACCTTGGAAACTCACAATTCTATAACACTCATTCTAACATACACACACCTTGGAAACTCACAATTCTATAACACTCATTCTAACAAACACATACTTTGCAAACTCACAATCCTACAACACTCATTCTAACATACACACACCTTGCAAACCCACAATTCTATAACACTCATTCTAACATACACACACCTTGCAAACCCACAATTCTATAACACTCATTCTAACATACACACACCTTGCAAACCCACAATTCTATAACACTCATTCTAACATACACACACCTTGCAAACCCACAATTCTATAACACTCATTCTAACATACACACACCTTGCAAACTCACAATCCTACAACACTCATTCTAACATACACACGCCTTGCAAACCCACAATTCTATAACACTCATTTTAACAAACACATACTTTGCAAACTCACAATCCTACAACACTCATTCTAACATACACACACCTTGCAAACTCACAATCCTACAGCACTCATTCTAACATACACATACTTTGCAAACTCACAATCCTACAACACTCATTCTAACATACACACACCTTGCAAATCCACAATTCTATAACACTCATTCTAACAAACACATACTTTGCAAACCCACAATTCTATAACACTCATTCTAACAAACACAAACTTTGCAAACTCACAATCCTACAACACTCATTCTAACATACACACACCTTGCAAATCCACAATTCTATAACACTCATTCTAACAAACACATACTTTGCAAACTCACAATCCTACAACACTCATTCTAACATACACACACCTTGCAAATCCACAATTCTATAACACTCATTCTAACAAACGCATACTTTACAAACTCACAATCTTATAACACTCATTCTAACATACACAAACCTTGCAAACCCACAATCCTCCAACACTGATGCTAACATACACACACATTGGAAACACACAATCCTGCAACACTCATTCTAACATACACACACCTTGCAAGCCAACTATCCTACAACATCCATTCTAACACATAACCACCTTGCAAACCCACAATCCTCCAACACTGATGCGAACATACACACGGCTTGGAAACCCACAATCTTACAACACTCATTCTAACATACACACACCTTGCAAATTCACAATCCTACAACAATCATTTTAACATACACATGCCTTGCAAACTCACAATCCTACAACACTCATTCTAACATAAACACGCCTTGCAAACCCACAATCCTCTAACATTGATGCCAACATACACACTCTTTCTAACATACACATACTTTGCAAACCCACAAGCCTACAACACTAATTCTAACATACACACACCTTGCAAGCCAACAATCCTCCAACACTGATGCTAACATACACATACCTTGCAAACTCACAATCCTACAACACTCATTCTAACATACACACACCTTGCAAACCCACAATCCTACAAAACTGATGCTAAAATACACATACCTTGCAAACTCACAATCCTCCAAAGCTCATTCTAACAGACACACACCTTGCAAACCCACAATCCTACAACACTCATTCTACCATACACACACCTTGCAAACTCACAATCCTACAACACGCATTCTAATATACACGCACCTTGCAAACCAACAATCCTACAACACTCATTATAACATACACGCACCTTGCAAACACACAATCCTACAACACTCATTCTGACATACACAGACCTTGCAAACCCACAATCATCTAACATTGATGCCAACATACACACGCCTTGTAAACTCTCAATCCCCCAACGCTCATTCTAACATAGAGACACCTTGCAAACCCACAATCCTACAACAATCATTCTAACATACACATACCTTGCAAACCCACAATCGTACACCACTCAATCTAATATACACGTACCTTGGAAACCCACAATCCTCCAACAATCATTCTAACGTATACACACACCTTGCAATCACAATCCTCCAACAATCATTCTAACGTATACACACACCTTGCAATCACAATCCTCCAACAATCATTCTAACATACACACACCTTGCAAATCCACAATCCTACAACACTCATTCTAACATACACACGCCTTGCAAACTCAAAAGCCTACAGCACTCATTCTAGCATACACACTTTGCAAACCGACAATCCTCTAACATTGATGCCAAAATAGTATTGAAAATACACATATCTTGAAAATTCACAGGCCTCTAACATTGATTCTAACATACACACCTTGCAAATCCACAATCCTACAACACTCATTCTAACATACACACGCCTTGCAAACTCAAAAGCCTACAGCACTCATTCTAGCATACACACTTTGCAAACCGACAATCCTCTAACATTGATGCCAAAATACACATATCTTGAAAATTCACAAGCCTCTAACATTGATTCTAACATACACACCTTGCAAATCCACAATCCTACAACACTCATTCTAACATACACATACCTTTGTTACGAACCTATGGTTTCTATTATGAACCTAGCTCGCAACGAGAAAAGAAAGATAACCAGCAACAAGTATTACAAACAATAACAAGTTTATTTGATGAATTATAATAGCAGAATGATTATAATACCTGTGACAATCACTTCAAGAACTATGATTAATAAATCCACAGATCCTTTCAATTATTCTAAGCTCCCTTAGTAACAGTCACTCCAAGAACTATAATTAATAAATCCACAGATCTGTTCAATTGTTCTAAGCTCCCATAGTAAATTCCAACACTAAGTGATGAAGCAGCAACACTCTGTTAAATCACACAATTTTCACAATAACATAGATCAAGTACTTTTTGATAGCATACTAGTTTTAGTCACACCAATCAACTCATTGGTTTCTCTTTTATAACCCTATAGAACTTTCTAGTTGCACCCAGTAAACTTATTCTTGTTAGAACAATCTGGAATAGCTTTAACAATCAAACACACACACACACACACACACACACACACACACACACACACACACACACACAGGGCCCCTATAAAGCTATGAATATTCAGTATTGATTTTTCCGGACCCTTCCAGTTACTTGTTTATTATATAATAATGTTTCTAGAACATTAAAGAATTAAACATCTGACAGAATCTTCCTGATACTTAATTGTTTATTTTGATTAACAAGCATGCACTAGAAGATACTAGGAGAACATGATAAACACCTAAATATAAACATTCTACTCCCTTCTAGACCCTTTAGTGGGAATTCCAACTTCTATGTCACATAGAAATACGAAACAATCTCTCTCTGCAGCGATCAAAACAATAATGAATACAATTCATATGACACCTTCCCCCTTGAAGAGAAAAAGGTTTATGCATTAAAACCTTTTCATAGTTTAAACCTCATCATAATGTAAATAACAATATCTTCAGACACACCTATTTTCAAATTTTACTAACATTATTTACACACGAGACAGAGCATCAGGTATCAAATTGTCTTTGCCTTTAATGTGTCTTATCTCAAGATTATACTCTTGCAATTGCAAACTCCACCTAAGCAGGCGCTGGTTCTTGTTTTTCATCTTATGCAAGAAGCTCATGGATTGTGATCACTGAAGACAACAATTGGAGTGACAGATGAAGAAAGATAAACTTCAAAATGCTGAATAGCAAGAATCAGAGCAAGACACTCCTTTTCAATTGTTGAGTAATTTCTCTGCTGTGGGTTAAATTTTCTAGAGAAATAACACACTGGGTGATCAACTCCATTGCCGTCGTCTTGCAACAGAACACCACCTGCTCCAACATCACTTGCATCAACTGCTAGCTTGAAAGCTTTGTCAAAGTCCGGAGCTAAGAGAACTGGTGCGCTCATGAGTATGGCTTTGAGTTTGTCAAAAGCTATCTGGCATTTATCATCCCAAACAAATTTCTGTCCCTTTTTAAGGAGATTTGTCAATGGTTCTGCTATTATTGAAAAAATTATTACAAAATTTCCTGTAATATCCTGCCATACCAAGAAATCGCATCAGTTTTCTTTTACAATTTGGTTCCGGGAACGCATTGATGGCCTGTACCTTTGCATCAATTGGTTTTACCTGGCCATGTCCAACAGTATGTCCAAGAAATGTTACACATCCATGGCAGAATTCACTCTTGGCAAGGTTGATGGTAAGTTTAGCCTCACTCAAGCGCTCGAACAAGTTTCTGATGGTTTGTAGATGTTCAGCCCACACGTTGGAATGTATGATGGCGTCGTCAATGTATACATCACAGCCGTCTAGACCAGAAACTACCATGTTCATGAGCCTTTGAAAAGTGGCAGGAGAATTCTTCATTCCAAATGGCATAACTTTATACTGGTAAAGCTGATTCGACGTTACAAAGGCAGATGCTTCCTTTGCTCGATCAGTCAATGGCACTTGCCAAAATCCTTTAAGCAGATCAATTTTGGTCACATATTTTGCATGACCCACTTTGTCAATACAATCGTCTATTCTTGGAATTGGGTATGAGTCCGTCTTTGTCACAGAGTTCACCTTCCGGAAATCCGTGCACATTCTGTATGATTTATCCGGCTTTGGAACAAGGATACACGATGAACTCCACTCACTCTGGCTTTTCTCAATCAGATCATTTTCTAACAGATAATCAATTTCTTTCTGAAGATGTTTCTGTTTCTCTGGATTCATTCGGTATGGATGCTGCTTCACAGGTGTCACATTTTCGTCAATAACAACATCATGGTATATTTTATCTGTCCGTGTTGGAACGTCAGGAAACAAATGTTCATACTCATGTATCAGCTGTTTGAGTTCTTCACTCTCCGCAGGCTCAAGATGTTGGAGTTTCTGATCTAAGTTTTCCAGAATTGTCGAGTTGGCCAATTTTGCTGAACTATCACAGTCAACTTTTTCACTGCTTTCAGTCGTTAGGTTTGGAAGTGATTTTGTCACAGTCACAGGTTTTATTAATGAGTCAGTCCTATCATAATATGGTTTTAACATATTAACATGACACATTTGATTTTGTTTGCGCCTCCCAGGAGTATTGACTATGTAATTCAAATCACTTACTTTTTCTTTTACAGTATATGGACCAAAATACCTAGCCTGTAATGGTCTTCCAGGAATTGGAAACAGTGCAATGACCTTGTCACCTGGGGAAAACCTCTCTCAACTGTATTTTTATCATATCTGCTTTTCATTTTGCTTTGACTAACCTTTAGATTGGACTGAGCAACTTCACAGGCTTTTACGAAAGTCTGAGACATATTGCAACAAGTTCAAGTCAAGTGTATCTGTTGAAAGAAATTTCTCTTTCAGGACTTTAAGTGGTCCACGGACAGTGTGTCCAAATACCAGTTCAAAGGGACTGAACCCAAGAGATTCCTGAACAGATTCTCGGACTGCAAATAACAGTTAATGGATACCTTCATCCCAGTCCTTCTCAGAATCAAAGCAATATGACCGAATCATGTTTTTCAATGTTTGGTGGAATCTCTCTAGTGCACCCTGGCTTTCTGGGTGATATGCAGATGACCTGTACTGTTTAATTCCAAGTTCATACATGACCTGCTGGAATATACCAGACATGAAGTTTGAACCTTGATCTGACTGAACAGATCTTGGAAGGCCAACTAATGTAAAAAATTTCACGAGTGCTTTAACAATGGTTTTTGCTTTGATATTTCTTAATGGTATTGCTTCAGGGAACCGTGTTGAAGCACACATGATTGTTAACAAATACTCACATCCCGACCTAGTCTTCGGCAGAGGACCGACACAATCTATGATTATTCGACTAAAAGGTTTCTCAAAAGCAGGGATGGGCTGAAGTGGTGCTTTAGGTATGGTTTGGTTAGGTTTACCTACCATTTGACATGTATGACATGATCTACAGAAATTTGATACATCTGATTTTAGTCCAGGCCAGTAGAAATGTTCTAATATTTTATGATAGGTTTTATTAACACCTAAATGACCTGACATTGGAGTTCCATGGGCTAAACTTAGTACTTCAATGCGGAATGACCTAGGGACCACAATTTGATTTTTGACCGCCCATTCATCCTCAGCAGGGACTTCAGGAGATCGCCATTTCCGCATTAATACACCATGTTTAGTGTAGTAACAAACAAGATCTGTTGAAGTTTCTTCTTCATTTACAGCCCTGTCAAAGAGATTTGAAATCTCAGGATCAGCATGTTGTTCTGAAATGAGCTGTGACCTTGACATTGAGTCATGACCTTTTGACTTAAGCTCGTGTTGTGAAGGCGGATCAGAATTTGAGGAGTCTGTCTTGTTCTGAGGCAGACGGGGTGTAAGAGATTCTTTAATCTCTGTATCAAAAAACTGACCTATAAAAGTGTCAGCTAGGTCAGAATCTGAAGTTTCATTCTGAATGGCTTTCTTTGCCATGGCTCGAGTAATTGCACAAGAAGGATAGAGTTCAGGTATTTCCTGCTCTATAGGATCTGGATTTTTATCCAATGATGGTGTGTCAGTTACAAGTGGGTTTACCACAACCTTGTCTCCAGCTAGGTCGTTGCCTAGTAACAAATGGACACCTTTAAATGGTAATGAAGAGGTCAAGCCTACAGCCACTGGCCCAGTTACCAAATCAGACTTTAATTGAATATTATGAAGAGGTACATTTACAAATCCACACTCTACCCCTTGAATCAGGACGTCTGTTCCTGATGAAGAATTATCAGAAAAAGGCAGTATATCTGCCAAAATAAGAGATTGGGAAGCCCATGTATCCCTTAGTATTTTGATAGGAGTAGGTGGGTTTAAGTCACCCTTGAGTGACACAGAACCTTCTGTTAAGAATGGTTCAAAAATCTCCATAATAGAGTCAGACTTGGGTTTCTTGACCGTTTCAACAGTATCATGTTTGATACAAGACTTAGACTGAGACCTTGATGTTGTGAGACCAGTTGGTTTTGACTGATCATTAAACTGTTGTTTCCTTTTTAAGGAATAACAGTCAGAAACAATGTGTCCTAATTTTTTGCAATAATTACAAAAAGGTTTAGACAAGCGGTTTTGACCTTTGTTTTCATTTGGTGACCTTGGCTTTTGATGATTTTGACTATGAGGTGCTGCAGGGGAAACCCCATAACTAAATTTAGTACTGATCTGTGCAGGAGCGGGCTTGGGCCTATTAGTGAACGAGATCTTGTGAGTAAGAGAGTAGTCATCTGCCAAACGAGCAGCTTCTTCCAAATCTTCAACTTGTTTCTCATCCAAAAATGATTTAACATCACTACTAATACAGCTTTTGAATTCTTCAACTAACATCAGTTGCCTCAATTTTTCATGATCTTTTTCAATTTTCTTAGATGAACACCATCTATCGAACAACTGTTCCTTCGTACGAGCAAATTCTACATGAGTTTGTCCCGCGTCTCTCCGGCAGTTTCTAAATCTTTGCCGGTAAGCCTCCGGGACCAACTCGTAGCCTTTTAATATTAATTCCTTGACTTTCTCATAATCGGAACTCTGTGCTACTGATAATTGCGTATAGATCTTTCTAGCTTTACCAATAAGAACGCTTTGCAACAGCAAAGTCCAGTGCTCCTTGGGCCAATTTAAGTTTTCTGCTACCTTTTCAAAATGCAAAAAATATTTATCAACCTCTTTTTCTTGAAACGGAGGAACTAACCGAATATTTTTTGTGACATCAAAACTAGGAGGTACAGCTGACCGATCTGCTCTTTCTTTAATTTCCATTTCTTTTAGTCTAAATGCCAATTTTCTGTCTTTTTCCTCTTTTTCTACTTGTAATTTCAATTTAAGCATCTCAATTTCTCTTTCTTTTTCTCTTTCCTCAAATTCGAGTCTAATTTTAAGTTCTTTCAGTTTTAAATCTGATTCTGACTCTTTTATTAAAGAAAGAGCAGCGTCTCCCAAAATGTCTTCATCGGCGAAGTATTGAACCAAAGTATTCAAAATTTCTTGTTTGCACATAGACGACTTAATTTCAGATAAGCCATAATGTTTAGCCAGATTGAGCAAGTCGGTTTTCTTAGCTAAATTCAATTTCTCCTGGGAAGAATCACTTACAAAACTGTTTTTGTCAAATGACATTTTTACTTGCTGCTGATTAGTACAATATTCAAAACTGTAAATGTAAATTTCTGAAATATAGATCTATCTGCTTCAAAATTAAATTTGCCAATGAAAAATGTTCAATATCCCGGACGAGCCCCCAATTTCTGTTACGAACCTATGGTTTCTATTATGAACCTAGCTCGCAACGAGAAAAGAAAGATAACCAGCAACAAGTATTACAAACAATAACAAGTTTATTTGATGAATTATAATAGCAGAATGATTAAAATACCTGTGACAATCACTTCAAGAACTATGATTAATAAATCCACAGATCCTTTCAATTATTCTAAGCTCCCCTAGTAACAGTCACTCCAAGAACTATAATTAATAAATCCACAGATCTGTTCAATTGTTCTAAACTCCCATAGTAAATTCCAACACTAAGTGATGAAGCAGCAACACTCTGTTAAATCACACAATTTTCACAATAACATAGATCAAGTACTTTTTGATAGCATACTAGTTTTAGTCACACCAATCAACTCGTTGGTTTCTCTTTTATAACCCTTTCTAGTTGCACCCAGTAAACTTATTCTTGTTAGAACAATCTGGAATAGCTTTAACAATCAAACACACACACACACACACACACACACACCCCCCCACACACACACACACACACACACACACACAGGGCCCCTATAAAGCTATGAAGATTCAGTATTGATTTTTCCGGACCCTTCCAGTTACTTGTTTATTATATAATAATGTTTCTAGAACATTAAAGAATTAAACATCTGACAGAATCTTCCTGATACTTAATTGTTTATTTTGATTAACAAGCATGCACTAAAAGATACTAGGAGAACATGATAAACACCTAAATATAAACATTCTACTCCCTTCTAGACCCTTTAGTGGGAATTCCTTCCTATGTGACATAGAAATACGAAACAATCTCTCTCTGCAGCGATCAAAACAATAATGAATACAATTCATATGACACCTCGCAAACTCACAAGCCTACAGCACTCATTCTTACATACTCACTTTGCAAACCGACAATCCTCTAACATTGATGCCAACATACACATAACTTGAAAATTCACAGGCCTCTAACATTGATTCTAACATACACACACCTTGCAAACCCAAAATCGTACAACACTCATTCTAACATACACCCACATTGCAAACTCACAATCCTACAACACTCATTCCAACATACACACACCTTGCATACCCATAATCCTACAACAATCATTCTAACATACACACACCTTGTAAACTCACAATCCTGCAACAATCATTCTAACATACACACATCTTGTAAACTCACAATACTAAAACACTCATTCTAACACACACACGACTTGCAAACTCACAATCTCACAACAATAATTCTAACATACACACACCTTGCAAACCCACAATCCTCCAACACTCGTTCTAACTTACATACACCTTGCAAACCCACAAACTTACAACACCCATTCTAACATTCATATGCCTTGCAAACTCACAATCCTACAACACTCATTCTAACATACACATACCTTGCAAACTCACAATCCTACAACATTGATGCTCACAAACACACCCCTTGTAAACTCACGATTCTTCACCACTGATGCTCACATACACACACCCCTTGCAAACTCACAATTCTACAACATTCATTTTAACAACACACCCCTTGCAAACCCACAATCCTTTAACATTCATTTTAACATACACACCCCTTCCAAACTCACAATCCTACAACACTCATTCTAACATACACACATCTTGGAAACTCACAATCCTATAACACTCATTCTAACATACACACGCCTTGCAAACCCACAATACTACAACAATCATTCTAACATACACATAATTTGCAAACCCACAATCCTACAACAATCATTCTAACATACACACACCTTGGAAACCCACAATCCTACAACAATCATTCTAACATACACACACCTTGTAAACCCACAATCCTACAACAATCATTTTAACATACACACACCTTGTAAACTCACAATCCTACAACAATCATTCTAACATACACACACCTTGTAAACTCACAATCCTACAACAATCATTCTAATATACACATACCTTGCAAACTCACAATCCTACAACAATCATTCTAACATACACATATCTTGCAAACCCACAATCCTACAACAATCATTTTAACATACACACACCTTGTAAACTCACAATCCTACAACAATCATTTTAACATACACATACCTTGTAAACCCACAATCCTACAACAATCTTTTTAACATACACACACCTTGTAAACTCACAATCCTACAACAATCATTCTAACATACACATACCTTGCAAACCCACAATCCTACAACAATCATTCTAACATACACACACCTTGCAAACCCACAATCCTACAACAATCATTCTAACATACACACCCCTTGCAAACCCACAATCCTACAACAATCATTCTAACATACACACACCTTGTAAACTCACAATCCTACAACAATCATTCTAACATACACACACCTTGTAAACTCACAATCCTACAACAATCATTTTAACATACACACACCTTGTAAACTCACAATCCTACAACACTCATTCTAACATACACACATCTTGTAAACTCACAATCCTACAACAATCATTCTAACATACACACACCTTGTAATTTCACAATCCTACAACAATCATTCTAACATACACACATCTTGTAAACTCACAATCCTACAACACTCATTCTAACATACACACACCTTGTAAACTCACAATCCTACAACAATCATTTTAACATACACACATCTTGTAAACTCACAATCCTACAACAATCATTCTAACATACACATACCTTGCAAACCCACAATCCTACAACAATCATTTAACATACACATACCTTGCAAACCCACAATCCTACAACAATCATTCTAACATACACATACCTTGCAAACCCACAATCCTACAACAATCATTCTAACATACACATACCTTGCAAACCCACAATCCTACAACAATCATTCTAACATACACATACCTTGCAAACCCACAATCCTACAACAATCATTCTAACATACACATACCTTGCAAACTCACAATCCTACAACGTTCATTCTAACATACACACACCTTGCAAACTCACAATCCTACAACAATCATTCTAACATACACATACCTTGCAAACTCACAATCCTACAACAATCATTCTAACATACACATATCTTGCAAACCCACAATCCTACAACAATCATTTTAACATACACATATCTTGCAAACCCACAATCCTACAACAATCATTTTAACATACACATACCTTGTAAACTCACAATCCTACAACAATCTTTTTAACATACACACACCTTGTAAACTCACAATCCTACAACAATCTTTCTAACATACACATACCTTGCAAACCCACAATCCTACAACAATCATTCTAACATACACACACCTTGCAAACCCACAATCCTACAACAATCATTCTAACATAAATATACCTTGCAAACTCACAATCCTACAACAGTCATTCTAACATACACACCCCTTGCAAACTCACAATCCTACAACAATCATTCTCACATACACACCCCTTGTAAACTCACAATCCTACAACAATCATTCTCACATACACACACCTTGTAAACTCACAATCCTACAACAATCATTTTAACATACACACATCTTGTAAACTCACAATCCTACAACAATCATTCTAACATACACATACCTTGCAAACCCACAATCCTACAACAATCATTCTAACATACACATACCTTGCAAACCCACAATCCTACAACAATCAGTCTAACATACACATACCTTGCAAACTCACAATCCTACAACGTTCATTCTAACATACACACACCTTGCAAACTCACAATCCTACAACAATCATTCTAACATACACATACCTTGTAAACTCACAATCCTACAACAATCATTCTAACATACACATATCTTGCAAACCCACAATCCTACAACAATCATTTTAACATACACACACCTTGTAAACTCACAATCCTACAACAATCATTCTAACATACACATACCTTGTAAACTCACAATCCTACAACAATCTTTTTAACATACACACACCTTGTAAACTCACAATCCTACAACAATCATTCTAACATACACATACCTTGTAAACTCACAATCCTACAACAATCATTCTAACATAAATATACCTTGCAAACTCACAATCCTACAACAATCATTCTAACATACACACCCCTTGCAAACTCACAATCCTACAACAATCATTCTAACATACACATACCTTGCAAACCCACAATCCTACAACAATCATTCTAACATACACATACCTTGCAAACTCACAATCCTACAACGTTCATTCTAACATACACACACCTTGCAAACCCACAATCCTACAACAATCATTCTAACATACACACCCCTTGCAAACCCACAATCCTACAACAAACATTCTAACATAAATATACCTTGCAAACTCACAATCCTACAACAATCATTCTAACATACACACCCCTTGCAAACTCACAATCCTACAACAATCATTCTCACATACACACCCCTTGCAAACCCACAATCCTACAACAATCATTCTCACATACACACACCTTGCAAACTCACAATCCTACAACAATCATTCTAACATACACACATCTTGCAAACCCACAATCCTACAGCACTCATTCTAACATACACATGCCTTGCAAAACCACAATCCTACAATACTCATTCTAACATGCACACACCTTGCAAACCCACATTCCTACAACAATCATTCTAACATACACACATCTTGCAAACTCACAATCCTACAACGCTCATTCTAACATACACACACCGTGCAAACTCACAATCCTACAACGCTCATTCTAACATACACACATCTTGCAAACCCACAATCCTACAACACTCATTCTAACATACACGCACCTTGGAAACCCACAATCCTCCACCACTGATGCTAACATACACATACCTTGCATTCACAATCCTCCAACAATCATTCTAACGTATACACACACCTTGCAATCACAATCCTCCAACAATCATTCTAACATACACACACCTTGCAAATCCACAATCCTACAACACTCATTCTAACATACACATACCTTGCAAATCCACAATCCTACAACCCACATTCTAACATACACACAACATGGAAACCCACAATCCTACAACGCTCATTCTAACATACACACATCTTGCAAATCCACAATCCTACAACACTCATTCTAACATACACACACCTTGCAAACTCACAATCCTCCAACACTGATTCTAATATTTACACACTGTGCAAACCCACAATCCTACAACAATCATTATATCATACACACGCCTTGCAAACTCACAATCCTCCAACACTGTTGCTAACATACACACCTCTTGCAAAGTCACAATCCTCCAACGCCCATGCTAACATACACATATCTTGCAAACTCACAATCCTACAACACTCATTCTAACATACACATACCTTGCATACTCACAATCCTCTTACATTTGTGGTTTCATGCACACGCCTTTCAAATTCTCTGAACGATATTTATGATTACATGCGCACGCATTACAAGCTTATATATAAATATAAGTCGGTGTAAATTTGTTCTGTAAGATAATCGTATACTAAATGTTTGGATAATAATGATGATTGTTGGTTCACTTAAATGTGTTTCATTTCCTATACTAATATATTATTGTTCGTCAGGAACAAGATTAATGCCGAAAGATGATCCCGAAACTCGACAAAACGTCAGAACTGCTGTCATTATCTTCACAAGTAGCCTTTAATTTCGACCGTAACATGTGAAAACAAAGGTTATGTTGTATCTCCTTTAGATTTATACGTATTCAATCTAAATGAAAAACTACCGTTTGCGACCCCTGTGTGGTATGAGTTTTATTTCAATTTGTTGTTCTTGCGTTATCGTATCCAGTGTTTACATACTTCTTAGCGCTCTTGCTTATTCATTGATGTTCTCTGACCTTATTTTATAGAAAATACTTGTGTTGTTTTTATTTATAATCGAGATTCGCCTGGAATGTTCTAACCCCAAGTGCAATAGTAGATGACCTTATACGCTACCAGGCATAGATAAAACATCACAACTTTTTATCAAACTAACGAGAGAAAATAAAACTTTCAATCATAATTGGGCCAAGATCAACAGGAGGACTTGGAATGATTGACGTAAACTTACTTATTACATCTCTTAAGATAAAGTGGATGAAACATTTAACGGACAAACAAAATGAGAAAGCACACTGGCAATTAATCCCACGATTTTACTTTAACAGATATGGAAATAATTGTTTAATTTTCAACATGAACCTGGATTCAATAAAAAACATAAATACAAATCAAATCAGTGAATTTTATAAAGAATTTATAAATATATATATACGATTAAAAGGTAACGAAACACAACATACATTAACTTTTAATTGTGTACGAAAGCAATTCAATCCTTAAGATACAACAATAAAGGCTTAATCTTCAAAAGCTGGATTGAATCATATATAATTTTTATCAATGATCTCATAAACGATGACGGCCTCATATGTGAAAAAGCAGTACGAATCAAACTACTTTCAAACAATAAACGGTAAACCGAATTACACATTATTAAAAATTCCATTCCAAAAGATTTGCTTAATATCATTAAAGCAGAAAATCGGTCAAAATCATTAATCAAACATGATCGGGAAATAAATATACTAGGAAAGCTTATTCATAATATAGAAAATAAAGATGTATAGCAGAACATGATTCAATATAAATTCGTTGAACCATACATTCACACTTATTGAACGAAGTTTTGCATCAAACAACAAATTGGACAAATATATATAATTTTCTCAATACCCTTCCTGTCAACAGAGTTATACAATTCAAATATAGATGTATACACCGAATATTTACTTCGAGAGAAATTCAAATGGAAAATGATAGCCTCTCCTAATTCACAGTGTACGAACTTAACTGTATGAATTCCGGAAGTCGGTTACGATTAGGTATACAGTTTCACTAATAGAGGCATACACAGTGGTTTCTTTGTTGACAACTCCCGGTTTTAAAACGCGTTTATATGATGAACGGCTGTAGTCATGCATCAAGTACAAATATTGCACACGTTTTACGGCTTAAAACATGGTAAACTGAAGTCCCATTCGTTTATTGTGCATGGTAACTCGTCATATTTCGTATTATTTTCACAATTTGGAGCAATAACTTAAAATATTGAAGCGGCGAATCTTTCGATATGAACTTTATTCACATAGACATACCACCCTTTATTCCCATTGACATGCATATATCTAAATTCTGTTCGTTTTTTGTGGCATATAGACTGCCAGCCTAACTGCTTTAAGACGTTCAGCAGCAGTGAATGCCTAATCGAAAAAGCACGTGTTAGCAGGACATATGTGTAAACAAAGAAACAAAACATTTAACGCGTTTCGTTATCGATAGACGAACCGTTATTCCTAGCCTGAACTGAACAGGCTGGTGGAGAAAATGTAATAGCTTTGGTTAAAACTTTAGATGCTTGTTGAGATAATTCGTTTAATACGGTTGGTGTTTTCTAGATAAGTAGTGCAACTGAATTATTTTTATTAGTAAATTAGAGTTTTAATTAAACAATGTACATGTTTCACAAATAAACCATATTTACGCTTCCAAAATGATGCAGATTATCTTTTTTCTCAATCCTTCGCTACTATGTTGGCCACAAAATGCAGAATCCTCTCTAGAGTGGAACGAAATCAAGTTGTTTTATTATCAGGACGTTCTTCGCATGTTATCCACAGTTTAGTAATGGACGCATCCCGATATAGGAGAGTGTCGCCCTACACAAACGGGATGATATAGACGAATTTTAAGGTGGTTATCATGGTGAAAAGAATAACGAACTTTGTGACAAGTCGTGTTAAGATTCTTCTCTATGAAGATTTATTTGTCAGGACCTCTTATGTAGGAAAAACATTATAATTCAAGAATGGTTCCGGTTACCATGAATTAAAAGGGTCTCATATTTGGTTGTTAAATAATTTCTAAGATTGAAGATTAAATTCGTTGCCTGATGGACAATGAATAGAATATCAAAATAAATCACGTTCCTTTTACAAGCATTTTAAAACTTATCTTAAATCATCATATGAAAACAAAAAATGATTTTAAGAATAGAATAAGAATTAATTTAAATATTTGTTTGTTTCAAGAAACCTATATATATACAGCTGGGTGTGTCTTCACCTTAACTTTGAGAACGTCTTCAAGATTGTCGGTTGACTGCGTTACTAATTATCTCTTCAAATGAAGAAGGGCTGCGGTAATAGCAATGCAACTCGCGCAAAACGCTCTGAAATGGCAAAACAATAAAATCAGAATTTAAGTTAGGCATACAGGATAATCGCGATTTGGCATACAGTCAGATTTATATATTTTCGATTCGGCATACAGTAGTTTACGACTATACATACAGTGCAAACAGCGAATGCAACACAAAAAATATCCCATTTTCAAAGATATACAAGTTAACGAGACTAAAGGCTGGTATTTTATATAACAACACAATAACTTCTAAGAATTGCCGCTTCAAAATTTTGAATTATTGCCCCAGATTTTGACAATATGGTGATTTATATCGAAATTCAATGTACACAGGAATTCAAGACCTCAACTATTGGCATGTTTTAAGTAGTGAAAGAAGTCATAGATTTAAAATTGATAAAGATCTGAAGCCGTTTAGTATTGCTAGAGTATATAAGATGCAAAGAACACTAACCTTTCACTTTAAAACAGTAAAAATCCTCTTTATTAACACTTGGTCTGACAACAGATAAACAGTTGTGTATGCCTATTAGTGAAACTGTATACCTAATCGTCACCGACTTCCGGAATTGATACAGTCGAGTTCGTACACTGTGTAATTGCAGTCTTTGTGGTCTAACCGAATCGTAAGAACATATAAATTTATGAATTGTCCGATTGTAGAAAAGTGTTGGACTCAATTACATTGTGTAGAATTTATAAAAACTTTAGAGATATGAAAACAGTGATTGAAGGCTATAAGTCAGTCGTCCGTTGTGCGTCGTGCGCCGTCAATAATAGCTTTAAACATCTTCTCCTCCTAAACCATTGAACCAATCTTAACCAAACTTCACAGGAATATCCGTTGGGTGATGTTCTTCAAAAGTTATTCAAAAAAATTGATTCCATGCAGAACTTTGGTTGCCGTGGCATGAAAAAGGGGGAATTTCTGCAATTTTTAAAAAAACTTCTTGTCTGAAACCACTGTAACAGGAATGTTCTTTGGGGACCTGTTTTTAAAAGTTGTTCAAAGAATTGTGATATCTCGAAAAACATGGCCACCAGGCTGCGTTGAACTTTGAATTTACATTTACATAAATGCTAAAATTTATAACCTTACAAACATCTTTTTTTTCCAAACCTCTGGGCCAATTTCAATGAGATTTCATGTGAAGCATCCCTAGTTGGAGGGGAGGAAGATTTGTCAAAAATAGAATAAGTCATATGACCAAAATCTCTGCCATGCCCATATTTGGTAAAAAACCTTAAAAAAATATTTTTGTCAAAAACCACTGGTCAGATTTCAAAATAATTTCACAGGAATATTCTTTTGGTGCCTCTTTTTAAAAGTTGTTCAAAGAATTTTGATATCTCGAAAAACATGGCCGCCAGGCTGCGTTGCACTTTGAACGCATTTTGGGTTTACTATATCAAGAATGCTAAAATTTATGACTTTACAAACATCCTTTTTTCCAAACCTCTGTGCCAATTTCAATGAAATATCATGTGAAGCATCGTTGGAAGGGAGAAAGATTTGTCAAAAAGAATTCGCCATATGACCAAAATGGCTGGCATGCCCATATTTGGTAAAAACATTAAAAAAATCTTCTTGTCACAAACCACTTGTCAGATTTCAAAATTATTTCACAGGAATGTTCTTTGGGGGCCCTTGTAGAAATTGTTTAGATATCTCGAAAAACATGGCCGCCAGGGTGCGTTGAACTTTGAACGCGTTTTTGTTTTTAGTATATGCATGTATGGTAGAATTAAAATAAATAGAAGTAAAATATTCAGTTTCCTCATTGTAAGAATTATGTACCATTTTAATGTCCAAAATCAAGCATACAGTGTCCAACGTGTAAAATGGGGGGAAAAAAGATCAATGCATAGAAGCACAAGAAACTCTATGTAAAATGTAAAAGCAATGTTTCTAACTATTCTTCAAATAGGTGGTAATCTCAGGTGAGCGGTTCTAGGGCCATTATGGCCCTCTTGTTTGGTTTCTTCATTTATAAGGCCTATTTCCTGAGTAATTACAGAATGAAATAATTTGATATATGTATTTCGCTATTTAAACAGGATTTTTTCTTCCTTTGGATGGTTTATGAAAGGCAGTCCAAAGTTGAAACTATACTTTCTATTTTTCATACAACATTGTCTAGTGTAACGTTCGTTGAACGTTTATGCAAATTAGGAACCTAATGCATTGTTTGAGAAAACATGCTGGTAAATATATATGGGCAACACAACCGCACAGTGAACGAGACAGTGTTTTTCACTGATCGGATGTGTTTGTGTCTTTGAGAGGTTCATTTGCTCAGTCCGTTATGAATCACATACTCGCACGTTTGCCATTTATGTTTACGTTGGACAAATGAAGAAAATGCTCATTGTGAGAAAAACCTTTTTCTCTTGTCTATAGATAAAAATATAAAGCTTGTTTTGTATTGTAATTGTTAAGTAACACGATTAAATGTTAGAGATTTGTTACATAAAACAGATTGTATTATATAGCGCTGGCATCCAAATCAAATATTTATCTCATATATTACATTGTTCTTTCAACCATTCTCTATAGCATTCATTTTCACTCACCCACTCAGCATCTATCATAGCTTACCCTTTAAAATAACATCAACTACTACTCATTCACTACCATGATTTAGGAGTTATCGTGTACTCGCAAGGCACGACTCAATCCTTACAACAACGCTCACATTTGTCAACCCATTTCATCCTTCTAAATTTCGTTTTCGCTTAGATGGATACCAAAAGATGGGCTCTCATACATGAAATACCCCTGCAATACAAATTTAATCCACTATCGAATCTTCTCACTCACATCCATCATGATAAACCAAAATTGATAGATTAAAAGAGCAAGTAAAAAAGCTAAATCTTTTGACTGTTACAACATAAAAATATATTTTATATATAGTTTTTGTAAATTTGTAAATTATATTGAATAAACGGATTGTCGAATGACAAATAAAAAAACCCGAACTTTTCATCACACATCTGGTCCACTATCAATGAATTGATCTTAGTCACATAATCCAGGCACGGTTTTGTCATAGAATATGACATTGCTTAAAACATAAGCGCGAGCATTTAGATAACTACAAAAACTGAAATGATATTCAATTAATTATTGGTTCAAAAAATATCTCTCAGTGCTTTCATTGCCCTGAGATGTTCATCATAATAAAATAGCGAGCCACCAGGTGGGACATACAAGGAGCAATATATACTATCATCTTTGGGGAAAAACACATTTCCATTTATCTGCAATAAACAACCATACCCGAAATCAATGCCGATGCGCTTCACAAAACGTTTGTTGCGATGTGAAAGTATAATTGGATACAAAACTAATCAGATCACATGATATTTTCGATTTTAATCCTTCAATGTTCCAAGACAGGAGTCTGATAGGCTACTTTGCTGCGTGTGTAAATGCCTTTGGGCGTTATCCTATTGTGTGACGACGTTCATTTATCACCACCATTAGTTTCAGTAGTAGACCGTTTCTAGTGACTGAAGTTCCCGACGCAAGGTGCGAGAAACAACTAACAATTGTGCTATGTCCATTTCCTATTTAAGGAACAGGCCGTGGTCATATTTGTGATCGATAAGCGATTGAAAGCACCAACAAAGAAATAACACTATGATTTATGAAGCATTTTACTTGTGCTATTTGTTATAAGTCATTGTAACAAAAGAAACATTGCTCAACACCTAGTCGAGGCGTAGCCCTTCTTTGTTCAAGTGGCAACCTAGAAATTGTGAGTAACATGAAGTTTTATTGTTGATTCTTAGTCTGTATGGGTTCTACATTAAATCGAGCGAGGTTGCCACTCTGGCAACTTTGGGCAATTTGCATAATTTGCATAAATCAAAAATGGCCGCCGGAAGTAGTTCTGAAAATTTTGTGCGAGAGATATTTCATAACATATGACATGTAATATATATTTTCTGAGGCTTTAATGTATGGTAATTCGATTTCTGACGTTTGTTTGTATATTTCACTCAGAATGGAAAAAAGTGGGATTTTAGCTAATTTTGTTGTATTTTGTGCATCTATTTCCCTTTTTGATACTATAATAAACCTAATACTGTCATATATGAAAATGATTTGCACCATAAGCCAATTGTCATCTTATTATTACTCAAAACTAATTTGGGTCTAGATCAGTTCTTGCAATGTTTAGACCAGTTCTAAGAAATAAAGAAAAACATATCCATAAAAAAGCAAAAAAGAAAAAAAAACGGATACCTACATTGTATTATGCGATGCAAGTATCAAGTGGATTAGTTAAGATAAAACAACTACTTTAGCAGCATCCCATAAGGTCCAATGTATTGGCATTATTTTCCACAAAGGGAATGTATGAAGCCGGTCTTAAACTCATGATCCAGAGAATGGAAACTTGTGTCAACGGACTGCTTGATCTAAGTCGAGTCTAAACTGACAAAAGTTAAAAATCAATACAAACAATACACCGCTACCTTTTAAAACTTTATACAGTGAAAAATACAGTGAAAAATAGGCAAAAGTGTATATTTTTTGTGTGGGGTGAATATTGGTTTCGTATTGTTAGATACATGCCAAAGATCCTCATTAAACATCATGGAGTGCGCAATATTCGGTGTCTGAACAGTTTCAACAATATCTGGCTCTCATGAATATTAACTGAATTTAGTTGTTGCTGCTTTTTTAATTCTTTTGCAGTTTTGAAAGTGAATATTATCACAGAAGCATAATAAAGGCTGAAAAGTGATTACATTTTATGCTCCCCAAAAATCTTTCTGTTCACAGAATACCTCATAATCATGTTATAAGAAACGTTCTTAGGAAATAGAGAATAATAGGTTAGTGATGTTAATGGGTTAAGTTTTTCGGGCAAGGCGTAGGAATTTATTGGGTGACCCATTAATGTCACTAACCTATTATTCTGTTTATCCCGTTACATACCTTTCGAACACCCAATTTCAACGAAACAACAGAGAAAACAGTTTTTATAAAACGCAAATGAGTTTACGTGATCAAACATGAATAGTAGTCACGAGACAAATAGTGATGTCATCGTCTGACGTCACACGATGAAAAATGACGTCACACGATAATCTCTGTCAATGGTAGAGTGGATAAATCTTGATAAAGCATATAGATAAGGGTGATCGAAAAGGTATGGTGGTATATATAATAAATGTCACGAGAGTGTTAATTTTGGAGGATATAACATGTGTTCATTTTGTGTAAAAAAGTAATGAAACCGGAGATTTGTATCTGTGACGTAGATTTCCCTAACTAATCTGAATATAGAATTGTTCTTAAGTGCACATAGGCTGCAAATAGTTCCGAGTAATACCTTCGATTTCTTCAAATTTAATGATTATCCAATGATGATTTGTAACTTGAAACAATAGATGGACCAAACAGTATCGTTTCACTTCATAGATTTTAACTACGATGGGCCAGTTTTTGCGTCGCCTGACGATATGCAAATGAAGGAGTCACGTGTCAACTAACCGTGAATCACTTAGTTTTTACGGCACCCCTTTTCACGTCACCTTTTGCACCAAGTAACGGGATAATATAAAATTCAATGGCTTGCCCTAACCCTTGTTTCCAAAAATGTCCAACACCATAACCAATAACCATTCCCTTTGCTTCATCATCACCAGCCTTGTTGTCCTCCTTACACCCTAAAACTGCTCTATGAAAGGGTTCTTTAAAATTCTTCTTTATCAGTAATTGTGTGTGTTTGTTTTTATGGGATGTTGTAGCAATCCTTTCCATCATAACATGTTGTAAATGAGGTGCATAGACGGCGCTCTTTATGATAACCTTGCGACATTACTCTCTGTTATATGTTTTCCTCCTTTGAGCAATGCATTTACAGCAGTAGAAAAGTTTGGCTGGGGCTGCATACCAGTACTGAGCGATCTTCAGTGCTGATCTTCTTTATCTCCCATCCATATGTTTTTAAATTGGTGTAAAGAGTCAGAAACAAGCTGTCTACATTTTTGTCTCTTCTAGAAGGTCATACAAAGCATTGATCTACAACTTTGCTCCTTTCACAAGCCATTTGGTGCTTTTTGTCTCTTTTCATTCAAACATATTAGACGGTCCAGGATAATATCACGAGACTGTGCTCATGGTGCTAAACTGTTCTCTTTCCATTTTGATATGATGTTTCATATCCACAGACAGGATGCCAGGGGCTCAGTACAAGACAATAGAACGTTCGATAACCTTGCATATAAATCTCCATTCACTTAACATGTGAACCCTTGTCAGTGCAAGTGGTTGTGAACACTACAACTAACTAGAACATATATATCCACATCACCACTAAGCTCATGGACGACGGTCTGTCTGGATCTAGAAATCCACAGGACACCGCAGACTATATTCATATCTGCCTCATCATGAAGGAATACTCCATCATCTTAAGTATCTAGTGTGGTATTCTCACCAAGCCTAAAATTGACATGAATACAAGAAGCTTTTTACTCAATACTTGCTATGCATTGATTAGTTATCTATTTAGCAAGATATTGGCTTTACAAAGTCATGCTCTATGGTGACTTCTCCTGATTGTCTGATAACTCATGGTCTTTGGCAGAAATATAGTGGTATTTGATAAACTTTTCCTCTTTCATCATAGTATCATAAGTGTTCAGGTTTTATTGGATAAATTCAATCAAGTCTATAAAACTTCCACCATGCAGCCAAACTATGTGATAGGACAAATCTGATACAATAACTGTTACAGTATCAGGCGCCTCTTGGTTGATGTCTACATTGACTAGCTGTATAGGTTACAGAAGACCATACTTCTTGTACCTTTGTGATTAAAATCGTACCCGTCAATGATAGTAGATGGAAATGCACATAAACCACATATACCTGTAAGGTTACTAATTTCATTTCCTTTCTCCTATATTAGCACTTTCAGGATCTGGACAGTCACATGACTGGACAGGTATGGTCTACTTTATTTAAGAGATTCGGGTACTAATCCTCGTGTTAAAGGCTTTTATCATGAGCATCCGTTGTGTACATACGTTTCATCTGTCATCTCTATCTTATGAAGCTTATTTGAGCTGTCGTCTTTATCAAAGACAGTATATATGCAGCCTAACACAAAGACGGAAATGGAGCAAATGTCGATCTATGTACGTTTATAAACGGGAAAGAGTTTGTGAGGACTCATTTTCCAATCTAAACTTAAGCATTCTAATCCAAACTGATCAGCATCCAAGAACCCACCACAACATCTAAATACAATATCCAATTTTGATCAACTGAAAGGGCATACCAAGCATACTGTATCTGTCTAGCAAGGAAAAATTACTTCATTATATATAATTCAAGGTCATATTCTTCACATGGATATAACGCCCCCTCTCTCTTCATATTCAAACTAATGAACAAAAAGTGCCGGAAGCAAGAAACTGTCCACTTAGCATCATCAAGTTGGGTTTAGATCAACAGTTTCGAATCTGTTCAGCTTGCTTAAATTCCTCCGGTCCAACATACATGAAGTCAATGGCAACACTATCAAATATTCGCAGATCTTTCATCCAAGACTGTTATATTCAACATACAAGTCAGACAAACATGCTGCTGCGATATAGAATTTTAAATCTAAGCCTTTCATCAGTTTGACAATACAGCTAAGGGAGGACTTACCAATGTGAGTTTTAGCTACAGTGACATCTTTTAAACGCACTGACTAATGCCAAATCACTTGCTTTGTTGCATCAATAGATGTATTTGGTTTGAAAAACAGATAAGGTTTTTACCTTGTACTTCATGGGATACATCGCTTTATCAAAATAATTTACCTTCTTTCATAATCAAATTTTAAACTTATCAGAATTACTACTTTGTAATGTTAATGCAAAAGTAAACATATTAAACATATTTGTGTTGAGTATCATACAAATGACACAGTACGGTATGTATGTTTCTCTGAATTAAAGGCTTGTTGTATGTTGTATATTGCTATTAGATCTTGTCTCAATAAATGGTTGTCTTATCAAATTTTACCGGTATGTCCTGAAAATGGTATGCATTATACAGAATGCAAAAATCCATGAAATCTTTATTGATCAAATAGCCAAACACAATAACTTTTTATTTTCAAAATGGCGTCTGGCCGCCATCTTGATTTTTTTCAACACAGAGTGGTCAAAATTGAATTTAAACATCAGAAATGAACTTTTCATACTCTAAAATCACAGAAAGGACACCTTACATGCCATATTTTTCTTAAAGGTGTCGTGTAGAAAAACCACGATGCTTTTTGGCGGCCATTTTTAATTTATGCAAATTATGCAAATTGCCCAAAGTTGCCAGAGTGGCAACCTCGCTCAATTCAATGCAGGACACATGTAGACTAAGAATCATCAATAGAACTTCATGTTACCAACAATTTCTAGGTTCCGAAAATTTCGCCTCGACTAACCAGCAGTATTTACTTTTCTCGTCATAGCTTCTTAGACTTCTTAGACCAGTGTACAATAACTTTATTTCTATAAACACGAACAATTGGATTTTCGTAAGAAGAATTGGAAAGCGCACTGATTTGAGTGATACTCTAGTTATGGATACTTTCTACAATTTTCTTTTTTACTGCGTAATGTGCAACACTCCTGTATATCAAATTATATACTAAGTGGTGTGTTAAGAGGCAAAGAACTTATGCGTCACAAGATAACATATATCTAGTATGCGGATATCGACACAATCTCATACATGTATATACGGATATTGTCGCTATTAAACCAACATGAAGGGACTATGATGACTAACAGTGGATATTTTCAACTGGATATATATTTGTGCACAAACGATATATTCACAATGTGGTTCTAAATGATGAGGAATATTGGATACATCAGCCAGTGCTGGAATTCCTTCGATGAGTAGGATTGCCTTTTCTCTTTCTTAAGATACTTAGGTTGAAAATAAACAACCAAATTTCGAATAATGATAGTTGAATAAGAATAGGAACTCAATGTCTTGATTATACGTTCATTGTATTTAGGAAAAGTTGACATTCAGTTTTTTCGAAAAGATGTTTTCACAACTTGATATACGTCATCACCTCAACCTGACCCTTCACGAATTGAGCATGGCCAAGGCGGAACGACTGGTGCCCTCGATTGTGTACTTATGTGTGTTAGCAGTTTGTGGTGCTACGGGAAATGGCATTGTTCTTCTAATATTCTACCGGAAGTTCCGATCGTCAATACACCGGTGTTTCATACTTACTCTCGCTGCGTTCGACTTCTGTGCATGCAGTGTCGGTGCTCCATGGGCCATCGCAGAAACGCTTAACGTGTTCTCATATACCGACGTCATATCATGTAAACTATTCCGATTCTGTCTTTATTACTTCAGTGTTTCTTCCAGTTTAACATTAGTTTTGATAGCGGTAGAAAGACATAGAAAAATATGCCGACCTTTAAAACGACAATTAAGTGTGCCGTTAGCAAAGCAAGCATTGTTTTTAGTGGCTGGTGTTTTTTCCTTCATGTCTTGTGTTCCTGTATTCTTCTTGTATGGCCGATCATCAATTCATACACAAATTGGGAATTTGACAGGAACACGATGTTTTATAACAGATGATATGTTCCAAACAGTATGGCCGGCTACATTCAATGTATATTTGTTGATATTAGCCACAGCATCGACCTTTATCATGACCGCGTGTTATTTTCGCGTAGCAAGACGAGTATCAGTTTTGGGCAATGAGAACGTCCAGAAGCGAACAATGAAAGCCTCCGACAAGTCGACCACATCCCGATCCTCCCTCGACAACGTAGAGTCCGAGGCTGGCAGCGAGGCTGGCCGCGAGGCTGTTAGGATGGCAACGTATCATTCATCCCCGAGCACATCGCCAATCGGGATCACAAACAAGCATGGTGTCACTGTTAAATCAAAACAGTGGGGTTCCAAACTGCTTCAATCATTGTCTGGCAAATCTAGTCATAAGACAATCAGAATTACGAAAATGTTGATTGTTGTCACAACCGTGTTTGTGATTAGCTACCTTCCCCATTTAATACTTATGTTATTGAGTACAATAGCTGGTCAGAACGCAGATATTGACCCTTCGTATCCACGGGACAACACATATCAAGTCTTGTTCTATTCTTTCATGTTAAATAACATCATCAATCCAATTATATATGGAATCATGGATCTTAAGTTCAGGGAAGAATGCAAGCAAGCAATATGTTGCATGTATTGTAAAAAGATCTGATTTGATTTCGAAATGAACCATACTCTTGCATCATGGTTTTATTTTGTTTGCAAGCTTTGTTTTACATCGATTGTGAAGGAGGCTTATTAATCATGTCACTCTCGATGACTGATTACTGCACCAGTTCGCGCCGGTTTGTGGGTTAGTCCCGGCAGTTTTCACCTCGCCTAACGGGAATTCGAACCCAGGACCCTCGGTGCAGTAGTCCGACGCTCTACCACTGCGCCACTGTCACCTGCATTTAAAGATTTAATAAACAATAGAATATCAAGTTGTATTTAATTTCATACGTCTTCTATGACTCCCCTTAATGTGATAGATATATGACCCCAATAAAGGTACCTATAAATGGATGTGAGGGTGTGAATTGTGAAAATATTAATTATAAGTTGAAATCAGAGCAAACAGCTGTTCATATGAAAAAAGTGGCTACAGCTAAAAAAAACAGAGGTTTCGCTAGCTTCAAACCCGAACATTGTGAGCAGAAACATTGAATTTTAAAACACATGTGATTTTTACTTAAACGCTTGAATTGTCTACTGATGTTCCTTTTCATATCTTATTCCCTTTTGGTTGATAATCAATGGCCAAAGCCACCCAATGGTTATTCTCATATACACACAAACACGGTTTCGCAGCCATCTTGTTTTGCGAGTAAACAAATAGTCACGTGCGTACATGGGGTTGTTATACGTCAAGATTTCTTCTATAACACCCCAAAAAATAAAGAAATGATATAGTTATAAAATTTGATAATTTTTCTATCATAAAACAGATCTTTTTCCTTACCTTTCATCCAAAGTAGCGTTGTACATGTTGCATTAATAATTGTACCGTGACACGTCGTAGTTTTCACTACTGATATTTAGTCGAGGCGTAGCCCTTCTTTGTTCCATTGGCAACCTAGAAATTGTGAGTAACATAAAGTTTTATTGTTGATTCTTAGTCTGTATGGGTTCAACATTAAATCGAGCGAGGTTGCCACTCTGGCAACTTTGGGCTATTTGCATAATTTGCATAAAATAAAAATGGCCGCCGAAAGTAATTCTGAAAACTTTCTGCGAGAGATATTTCGTAATATATGACATGTAATACATCTTTTCTAGGGTTTTCAGGCATTGGAATTCAATTTCTGACGTTTGTTAGTATTTTCCTCCACTTAGAAAGGGAAAAATGACATTTTAGCCATTTTTTTTTACAATTTGGGCATCTCACTTTTTGATACTATAATAACCTCGTACTGTCATACATGAAAATGCTTTGCATCATAAATCAATTGTCATCTTATTGTAACTAAAAACTAATTTGGGTCTATATCAGATCTAGGTAATTAAGAAAAACAAATCCGTAAAAAAAACTAAAAAAGGAATAAAACGGATACCTACATCGCATTATGCAATCAATTAGAGTGCTTTGATTAAGATAAAACAACGAATCTAGCAAGATCTCATATGATCCAATGTATAAGCATTCTTTTCATGATTATTAAACAAAGGGAATGATTGAAGCCGGTCTTTATCTCATGACCCAGAGAATGGAAACTTGTTGTGTCTACGGACTGAGTGATCTTAGCCGCATCTAACCTGACAGTTGTGAAAATGAATAGAAAAGGGGGGGGGGAGTAATGGTTTCGTATTGTGAGATACATGCCAAAGATCCTCATTAAACATCATCGAGTTTGCAATTTTCGATATCTGACCAGATTGTGATTACATTTTAGGTTCCTCAAAAAGCCTTCTATTCACAGAAAAAAATCTAATGGCTTGCCCCAACCCTTGTATCCAAAAATCTCAAACACAATAACCAATAGTATTTCGCTCATCATCATCATCATCATCATCATCATCATCATCATCATCATCATCATCATCATCATCATCATCATCATCATCATCATCATCATCATCATCATCATCATCATCATCATCATCATCATCATCATCATCATCATCATCATCATCATCATCATCATCATCATCATCATCATCATCATCATCATCATCATCATCATCATCATCATCATCATCATCATCATCATCATCATCATCATCATCATCATCCTCATCATCATCATCATCATCATCATCATCATCATCATCATCATCATCATCATCATCATCATCATCATCATCATCATCATCATCATCATCATCATCATCATCATCATCATCATCATCATCATCATCATCATCATCATCATCATCATCATCATCATCATCATCATCATCGTTATTCTCCTGCTTACCAATCTATAACTGCTCTATGAAAGGGTTCTTTTCTTCTTTATCAATATTTTTGTTGGTTTGTTCTTATGGGATGTTGTAACAATCCTTCCCATCGGAACAGTTTGTATATGAGGTGCATAGAAGACCCTGTTTATGACAACCTTGCGACATGACTCTCTGTTATATTTTCCCCATTTGAGCATTGCATTTACAGCATATTGTGTCAAACAGCTTGAATTGGGCTGCCCACCCCAAGTAGTAATCTTCAGTGCTGTTCTTTTTTTTTTATCTCCCTTCCATATGTTTTTAAAAACCTAGACACTTGGCTTTCATAGAATACCTTCAGGGTACAGAGGCAGAGCTTATCTGTGGATTTGCTATATCCGTGTAAAGAGCCAGAAACAAGCTGTCTGCAATTATGTCTCCTCTGAAAGGTCATACAAAGCATTGATCTACAACTTTACTGATTTTCACACAAAGACGGAAGTGGAGAAAAGGATCTATGTACGTTTATAAACAGGAAATAGTATGCGAGGACTCATTTTCCAATCTTAACTGTAGCTTGCAGCAAGATGCTTGCTACTCCAAACTGATCAGCATCCAAGAACCCAATATAATATCTATTACAATATCCTATTTTAATCAACTGAAAGAGCATACCAAGCATATTGTGTCTGTCTAGCAAGGAAGAGCTACTTCATTATATAATTCAAGGTCACATTATTCACATGGATATAACCCCCTCTCTCTTTATTTTCAAACTTATGAACACAGAGTGTCGGGAGAAAGAAACTGTCGTATATTCGTATCATCAAGTTGGATGTAGATCAACAGTTTACAGAAACTGTTCAGTTTGCTTGAATTCCTCCCGTTCAACATGCATAATGTCAATTGCAACATCATAAAAAACTCGCAGATCTTTCATCCAAGACTGATTTATTCAAATTACAAGTCAGACAAACATGCTGCTGCGATAAAAGATTTTAAATGTAAGCCTTTCATCAGTTTGACAATACTGCTAAGAAAGGGCTTGCCAATGTGAGTTTCAGCTACTAGTGACATTTTTTTAAACACACTGGCTAATGCCAAATCACTTGCTTTGTTGCAGCAATACATGTACTTGGTTTGAAAATAGATTAGAGTATTACCTGGTACTTTATGGGATACATCGCTTTATTAAATCATTTACCTTCTTTTACAATCCAAATTTAGAATTGTAAGATTTACTCCTTTGTAATGTTAATACAAAACGTAATAACAGCAGTTATAACGATATTAAACATATTTGCGTTGACTATCATACAAATGACACTGTGTCGTATATATGTTTCTCTGAATTAAAGGCTCATTGTATGTTGTATATTGTTATTAAATTTTGTCTCATTAAATGGTTGTCTTATCAAATTCTAACCGTATGCCCTGAAAATGGTATGCATTGAACAGAACGCACAAAATATGAAATTTTATTAATCAAATGGCCAAACACAATAACTTTTGTATTTTCAAAATGGTGTCTGGCCGCCAACTTGATTTTTTTTTCATCATAGAATGGTCAAAATTGAATAAAGACATCAAAAATGAACTTTCTATACCTAAAAACCATAGAAAGGACACCTTATATGCCATATCTATATATTGTTAAAGGTGTGTGTAAAAAACCCACGATACTGATCGAGTGGCAACCTCGCTCAATTTAATGCATGACCCATATAGACTAAGAATCAGCAATAAAAATTCATGTTACTCACAATTTCTAGGTTCCGAAAATTTCGCCTCGACTAATTTATAAGTCGACGGGTCGTGCATTTAGGGCCACATTTAGTCCAAAAGAGATTCTTACTTCTTAAAACATGTTCATCGAATTTGAGTTTACCACACAGTCCTTTAGCTTCATCAAATTTTGTTCTTACAAAGAAAGAATTTCCACAAACTCTCATGTGGTTTTACATTTGTTTGTTCAAAAAGAATCCTGCAGGTAGATTTTTATTGTACGATATTTTACTAAAACTCTACTTGTATAGAAAACTACCAATCCCTTGGGCAACAATTGATTTTTCTGGACTTTTCAAATGATACACGAATAGGCGCCATGAGCCAAGAACACTTTTGCTCCCCCCTCCCGTTCCATAAGTTCTAAAGCATTGATATTTGGTATGTAGCATCGTATACTGGTTCTCTACCAAGTTTGTTAAAATCATGACCGCTGCGCCAAAAATGGCCCTGTCATCGGGGCTTATCAGTTTTATATTGCCAAAATTATGTATAAAAAGGTTTAAACATCTTCGTTTTCTTAAGATCCATTTGAGCTAGAGCTCTGATTTTTGGTTTGTAGCATTATCTATTAGTCCTCTTTAAATTTTGATAAGATGATGACCTTTGGGCCTTAAATGGTCCCGCCCTAGGGGCTTATCAGTTTAACATAGCCTTATATTGGAAAATATTTTAAAATCTTCTTTTCTGGAGCCATAAGGCCTTTAGCTTTGGTATTTGGTATGTAGCATCACTTTCTGATCCTCTGTTGTTCAAAATGTTCAAAATGTGGCCAAAAGCTTTGATATTTGCTATGAAACATTATCTACTGGCCCTCTACCAAGCTTGTTAAAATCATGACCGCTGGGCCAAAAATGATCCCGCCCTAGGGGCTTCTTCTTAAGGTTCAGCTGACCTAGAGTTTTGATATTTGGTATGTAGCATCATCAATTGGTACCATGCAAATTTTGATAAGATTATGACCTTTCGGCCTTAAGTGGCCCTGTCCCTTGGGCTTATCAGTTTAACAAAGCCTTATATAGGACAATATTTTAAAATCTTCTTTTCTGGAGCCATAAGGCCTTTAGCTTTGGTATTTGGTATGTAGCATCACTTTCTGATCCTCTGTTGTTCATATCATGACCCCGGGGTTTAAAATGGCCCTGCCCTAGGTGGCTTATCAGTTTTAGATAGACTTATATAATAACATATTTAGATATTTCTGGAGCCAGATTGCCTAAGGCTTTGATATTTGGTATGCAGCATCATCTACTGGTCCTCTACCAAGTTTGTTCAATTCATGACCTCTTGGCCGACAATGTTCATACCCTATGGGGTTATCAGTTATACATGGCAGTAAGAAATCTTTTATAATCTTCTTCTCTAAAGCAATATTGTCCAGAGCTTTGATAATTTGTATGTATCATCATCTACTGGTCCTCTACTTAGATTAATTCAATCATTAAAGGGGCTTATGAGTTATAAATAGCAGTTCACAAGAAAATATTTAACTATCTTCACGTCGACAGTCTTTAGACAGCTTTTTGATACTGTCTGTATAATTATTTAATTGATTATTTCCTTTCTGAAAGAGATTGGAATTTACAATTTAAATCATGACCCCTGGCCTAGCATGGCCCACCCGACATGTAGCTGCATATCAGTTTTACAAAGCAGTATATAAGAAAAACTTTATAAATTTTCATCTCTCTTGTTATCCTCTATCAGTATTGTTCAAGTCATGACACCTGGGGATTAAAAGCCCAGCCCCACAGGCATTTCAGTTTTACATAAAGAAATACTAAAAATCTTCTCCTCAGCAGTCAAAAATTTAACTGAACAACTGGCATCATCGCCGGTTCGTTCCGTAATTCTCAACATCCAGCTTTTTGGGCAGGTATCTTGTCAAATCGTCTAGACTGTATTGAGTAAATGTAAATCTTTATCTTTTTTTCTGGTTCTTTGCTTGAAATTATTTCGCATTTTGGTGATATTGGCTTGGATAAAGGATAAAAGTAACTTCATAATTATCCCACATTCGCAGATAATGATGGAGTGCTTGCAAAATTTCAGGAATGTGCTTTTCCTAGCCATGTAATTGTTTCAACCCTGGACCCATAGAATCAATTGTTGCTGTATTTTAACTGAATGACTGTTTAAATGGCAAAAAGACGTTGTAATCTATATAAACAAAACATTTATCTGGGCACTTGTATTAAACTAGTATTAATAATTAATTATTATTAAAATAGGGAGGGACAATGGGTCCATGAATGATTAACATATTTAAGATTTTCAAACATTTCCTTTTGGGCAGTTTTTAGCCGGGCAGTCTTTTTAACAAACTTAGTGGAAGACCATACAGCATGCTACACTATACTAAATATAAAATCAAGGCTAATTGGCTGCATAGGAGAAGACTTTTAAAGATTTTCTTATATACATTTACGTTAAATTGATATGTCCCTGGGGTGGGGTGGGGAGCCATTTTATGCCCAGGTGTCATAATTTGGTCAATGTTGATAGCGAACAACAAGAGATATGATGATTTTTAAATATATACTGCTATGTTAAACTGATATATGCAGCTTGGGCGGGGCAATGTTAGGCCAGGAGGTTATGATTTAAATAAACTTTGTAGATGACCAATAGGTGATGCTACACACCAAACATCAAAGCTCTAGGCAATATGGCTCCAGAGAAGATTACTAAATATTTTCTTACATACTACTATGTATTACTGATAAGCCTATAGGACATAAACATTATAGGCCCAGGGGGTCATGATTAAAACGAACTTGGTTGAGGACCTGTAGATGATGCTACATACCAAATATCAAAGCTCTAGGCCTGTTGGATCCGGAGAGAATATTATTGAAGATTTTCTTATATACTGCTGTGTATAACTGATAAGCCCGTAGGGCGTGACAACTGAAGGCCCAGAGGTCATGATTTGAATAATACTCTTTGTAGAGGAACAGTAGATGATGCTACATACAAAATATCAAAGCTCTAGGCAATATTGGCTCCTGAAAATTGTAAAGACTTTTTTATATAAGGCTATGCAAAACTGATAAGCCCCTTGGGCGGGCGGCCATTTTAAATCCAAGGGTCATGACTTGAACAGACAAGGCAGAAGACCTTAATGTGATGCTGCATACCAAATATCAAAGCTCTAGGCCTAATTGCTCTAGAGACAAAGATTTTTAAATATTTTCCCATATAAGTCTATGTTAAACTAATAAGCCCATAGGGCGGGACCATTTATGACCCTAAGGTCATCATCTTATCAAAATTTGAAGAGGACCAATAGATAATGCTACATACTAAAAATTAAAACTCTAGGTCAAATGGATCCGTAGAAAACGAAGATTTTTAAACCTTCTTCTGCATAATTAAGGCAATGTAAAACTGATAAGCCCCTAGGGCGGTGCCATTTTTGGTCCAGCGGTCATGATATGAACAAACTTAGTAGAGGACCACAGTAGATGATGTTACATACCAAATAGCAAAGCCCTAGAACTTATGGATCAAAAGGAGGAGATTTTTCTAAAGATTTTCTCATTTGGGCTATAATTTACTGATAAGCCCATTTTCAAAGTCCCATAACTCCGTAAAGCCCCAACGTAAATTTGCAATCTTTCGTCTGCGTATGCCCCATAGCTAGAGGGTCAAGAAAATCATAACCTTCAAAATTCCCCCTGGGGGTTGGGGGGGGGAGCAGGGCTCAAGGTTTAGAAAGACCGCCTTCATCCAAGCACTCCGCCTGGTTTGTTTACAAACATCTCAACATTGCCGATTTTTAAAGCATTTGCTCCAAACTCAGAAGCTTTCTGCTATCATATGTATTCAATGGAAGTGCTTCTGACAAACCAATTACCTACACATGTTTCTGGATTATTTAGAGCCTTATGACATGGCACAGACAAAAAAATGATTCAATATAGATGATGAGTAGGTTGCTCATTTTGTCCAGCTGAATGACTTATAATAAGGCAATTGAGGTCTTTCAGAATCATCAAAAGACATTTTCTCAATTTTTAAAAATAATTTCTAAGGTCATCTTCTTATGTACAATGTATCAAGAACATGAACAAAACTTTTTTTTAAATCTGCCACTGACACTGTTTTATTCCTTCAATTATGTACTAATATCATATCAAAAATGATACTACTATCTTTGATTAACCCATTGTCCCATATGGGGATTTGTGAATTGTTTAACTGCATATGCAAGAGCAATTAATATTTAAGAAGCAACATTTTCCCTCGGATATAAGTTATAAACCATTGTAACAAATGGAGTTATCCTGCATTTGGCATTTGTGGTTTTCAAAGTCATTTGTGAGAGGTGCGGTAACCTGTAGTTTAATGGGTTAATGGGTTATTATTCATTGCATTCTCACTCTCACTTACATTAAATTCAAGCTCTCACTTATATTACATAACATTTATGCTTTCACTTAGATGACATTCGTGACCTCACTAACAGTACATTCACTCTCTAACTTGCATTACATTCATGCTCTAACTTACACTTTCACACTCTCACTAAACACCTTATTCACGCTCTGACATACATTACATTCACGCTCTAACTAACATTACATTCACGCTCTGACGTAAATTACCTTCACGCTCTCATTCACATTAACATTCATGCTTTCACTTACATTACATTCACGATGTCATTTACATTACAATCACGCTCTGACCTACTTTACATTCACCTCTAACTTACATTACATTCCAGCTCTAGCTTTCATTTAATTCACGCTTTAATTTGAACTTCATTCAAACTCTGACTTACATTCGAACCATACGCTCACTTACATTACATTCACGATCGAATTTACATAACATTGACGTTCTGCTCTACATAGAATTCACGTTTTTACTTACATTACATTCCAGCTCTAACTTACATTTCATTCACGCTCTCACTTAGGTTACATTCCAGCTCTCACTTACATTTCATTCACGCTCTCACTTAGGTTACATTCAAGCTCTGACTTACATTACAACCACACTCCCACTGACATTACATCCACGCTCTAACTAACATTTCAACAAAGCTCTCACTAAATTGCAACCACACTATGATGTAAAATACATTCATGCTCTTACTTACTTTACATTCACAATCTAACTTAAATGTTATTTACGTTCTGACGTACATTACATTTACGCTCGCACTTACATTACATTCATGCTTTCACTTACGTTACATTCACACTCCAACTAACGTTACATTTACGCTCTCACTTACATAACATTCGTGATTTCACTTACGTTACATTCACACTCCAACTTACATTACATTCACATTCTAGCTTACGTTACATTCACGCTCTAACTTACATTACATTTACGCTTTCACTTACATTAAATTTGTGCTCTCATTTACATTACATTAACGCTCCAACTTACATTTACATTAACGCTCCAACTTACATTTACATTAACGCTCCAACTTATATTACTTTCATGCTCTCACTAACATTACATTCAAGCTCTCACTAACATTACATTTATGCTTTAACTTTTATTACATTCAAGCTCTAACTTACATTACATGTTTGCTCTCACTTGCATTATATGTTTGCTCTCACTAACATTTCTTCCATGCTCTGACGTACATTACATTTACGCTCTAACTAACATTACATTCACGCTCTGACATACTTTACATTCACGCTCTCCCTAACACTACATTCAGACTCCCATTTATATTACAACTACTCTCCTACTTACATTTCATTCACGCTCTGACGTTAATTACATTCACGCTGTCATCTACATTACATTATTGCTCTTACTTATATTTCGTTCACGCTGTCATTTACATTACATTCATGCTCTCACTTATATTCCATTTACGCTGTCATTTACATTACTTTCACGCTCTGACCTACATTACATTCAAGTTCTAACTTTCATTTAATTCACACTCTTATTTGAATTACATTCAAAATCTGACTAACATTACAACCACAAGCTAACTGACATTACATTGACGCGCTAACTAACAATACAACAACACTCTCACTTATGTTACACCCACGCTTCAATCCATATAAAACTCTTATGATATAGAATTCATTTTATAACAGCATTTGTTCTGTTAAATCTTTGCCTTTGTTATTCTGACTGTTTTCCATTTGTAGTAGAATACCTTAATATTTTAATTCACCATACATTTAAGCAGAAAGTCAAGCAATAGAGATGACAACTATTTTGACATTGAGAATCATGATAAACGATTTGCCTAGACACGTATGTTCAGTTGCATTGACCTAACGATCACTTCTCTAATATTAATTCCTCGTCCATATCTGTGTTACACTTGCTCCTCGTTCATGCCTGTGTAACGCTTGTTCCTCATCCATGTCTGTGTTCGACATATTCCTTACCCATCTCTGTGGGCATCATATGACAATGCACACGTTGTACACAAATCATATAAGCTACACGCTGTACACAAATACGGATAAGCTACATGTTGTTCACAGACATGGGTAAGGCACACGTTGTACACAGTCATGGGTTTGGCAGTTGTTGTACACATACATGGGTGATGTACAAGTTGTAATCAGACATTGGTGAGGTACATGTTATAAACAGAAATGGGCGATGTCATGTTGTGAATAGACATGGGTGAGGTACCTGTTGTACACAGACATGGGCAATGTCATGTTGTAAACAGACCTGGGTGAAGTACATGTTGTAAACAGACAAAGGTGAGGTAAGTGATGTGGACAGACATTGATGAGGAACCTGTTATAAACAAACATGGGGGAGGACCATGTTGTACACACACATCGGCGATGTCATGTTGTTAAAAGACATAGGTGAGGAACATTGTGTAAGCAGACATGGTTTCGGTACATGCTGTAAACAGACATGGGTGAGGAACATGGTGTATACAAACATTGGTGAGGAACATGCTTTACAATGACGTGGGTGATTCTATGTTGTTAACAGAAATTGGTGATGTAAATCATATACACAGACATGGGTAAGTATCATGCTCTACACAGACATGGGCGAGGTACATTAGATACACAGACATGGGTGAGTAACAGTTTTTTTACACAGACATGGGCGAGGTACATAAGATACACAGACATGGGTGAGTCACAAATTGTACATATACATTAGTGAGTAACAAGTTGTACACAGACATGGACAACGGACATGTTGTATACAGACATAGGAAGGCACACGTTGTACACAGACATGGGTGAGAAACGTGTTGTACACATACATTGGTGAGGAACAGGATGTACAAAGATACGGGTGAGCTATATTTTGGACACAAACATGGGTGAGATACATGATGATGACAGACATGTTTGAAACACATGCTGTACACAGACAAGGGTAAGGTACATGTTGTACACAGACATGGGTGAGGGACAAGCGTTACGAGGGATCTTTTAGATAGAGATATGCGTTAGGAATGTGCTGTGCACTGATACCGATCACATGTCACAAGTCACATGTTGTACACAGACATGGATGAGGTACCTGTTGTATATAGACATGGGCGAGGTATAAGCTGTAAACAGACATGGGTGAGGTACATGTTGTAAATAGATATGGGCGATGTCATGTTGTAAGCAGACATGTGTGAGGTACATGTAAACAGACATTGTGAGGAACATGATGTAAACAGACATGGGTTAAGAACATGTTATAAACAGACATGGGTGAGGTAAATGTTGTAAGCAGACATGGGTGAGTATGGTGTGGACAGACGTATATGTTGTAAACAGGCATGGGTGAAGTAGAAGTTGTAAATAGACATGATGAGGAATATGATGTAAACAGACATGGGTAAGGTACATGATGTTAAACGGACATGGGTGAAGAACATGGTGTAAACAGACAAGGGTGAGGAACATGGTGTAAAGAGACATGGGTGAGGAACATGTTGTTAACAGACATGGGTGAGGTACATGTTGTAAACAGACATGGATGAGGAATATGATGTAAACAGACATGGGTATGGTACATGTTGTATTCAGACATGCGTGAGGTACATGTTGTATTCAGACATTGGTGAGGTTGATAATGTAGAAACACATAGGTGACAGGTGTAGAAACACATGATGTCAACAGACATGGGTTAAGAACATGTTATAAACAGACATGGGTGAGGTAAATATTGTAAGCAGACATGGGTGAGGTACATGGTGTGGACAGACATATATGTTGTAAACAGGCATGGGTGAAGTAGAAGTTGTAAATAGACATGGTGAGGAATATGATGTAAATAGACATGGGTAAGGTACATGATGTTAAACGGACATGGGTGAAGAACATGGTGTAAACAGATAAGGGTGTGGAACATGGTGTAAAGAGACATGGGTGAGGAACATGTTGTTAACAGACATGGGTGAGGTACATTATGTAAACAGACATGGATGAGGAATATGATGTAAACAGACATGGGTTAGGAACATGTTGTAAACAGACATGGGTGAGGTAGATAATGTAGAAACACATGGGTGAGGTATATGTTGTATTCAGACATGCGTGAGGTACATGTTGTACACAAACATTGGCGATGTCATGTTGTAAACAGACCTGGGTAAGGTAAATGATGTAAACACATATAGGTGAGGAACGTGTTATTGAAACACATGGGTGAGGTATATGTTGTATTCAGACATGAGTGAGTTACATGTTGTAACCATACATGGATGAGGTACCTGTTGTACACAGGCAGGGGTGATATCACGTTGGAAAAGGACATGGTGAGATACATGGTATATTTGACATAGATGAGGCACATGATGTGGACAGACATGGGTGAAAAACATGTTGTAAACAGACAAGTAGAGGTACATGGTGTATTCAGAAATGGGTGAGGAACATGTTGTTAACAGACATGTGTGAAGAACATGTTGTTTGCAGACAATGGATGAGGGACATGTTGTAAACAGACATCGATGAGTTAAATGTTGTAAACAGACATAGGTGAGGTACATGCTGTAAACAGACATGGGTGAGGAACATGTTTTAAACAGACATGAGTGATGTACATGTTGTATTCAGACATTGGTGAGGTTGATAATGTAGAAACACATAGGTGAGGTATATGTTGTATTCAGACAGGCTTGAGAAACATGTTGTAAACAAACATTGGCGTTGTCATGTTGTAAACAGACCTGGGTAAGGTAAATGATGTAAACACACATAGGCGAGGAACATGTTATAAACGTACATGGGTTAGGTCCCTGTTGTACACAGACATGGGTAAGGTACAGGGTGAAAACAGACATGGGTGAGGTACATTGTTTAAACAGACATGGGTGGGGTACATGTTGTAGACACACATGGGTAACGTACCTGTTGTACACAGACCTGGGCTATGTCATGTTGCAGGGGTGATGTCACGTTGGAAACAGACGTGGATGAGGTGCATGGTGTATTCGACATGGGTGAGGTACATGATGTGGACAGACATGGGTGAAGAACATGTTGTAAACAGACAAGGGTGATCTACATGTTGTATTCAGATATTGATCAGGTGGATTATGTGGACAGCCATGGGTGAGATGCATGGTGTATTCAGAAATTGGTGAAGAACATGTTGTTTACAGACATGGATGAGGTAAAGTACATGGTGTAAACAGACATGTGTAAGGAACATGTTGTAAACAGACATGGGTGAGGTGCATGTTGTAAATAGACATGGGTGGGAAACATTTTAACCCTCTACGTTATATAGCGCCGTTCGCCGCCTTATCGATTACCGTATAAAACCGTTTCCGCCGTTATACCTATTACCGTATAAAACCTATTTTTACGTTCTGTCACTTTCTCCAAATTTCATTTTCGTCTTAAATAAAACATACATTTCTTTCATTTCCGATGATAAAATCATAGGGTCAAAGTTTTAACTTTTGCTCTAGAGAGAATCTTTTGATAAAGACACCCTTCTGAAAAAGACGCTATCAAATTGAGATGAATGGAATTCAAATTACAAACCAAATTAATGAGAGCCCTTCGATATCCGGTCATAAAAGATCAAAACAATGCCGATTTGTAAAGACTCGATAAGGATTTCATGCAATTCTTTAGAATTTTAACACATTTCAAAAAAAATATATCCAATTAAAGTGAGAGCATACGGCACGCAGCTGTTGTTCAAAGTTTTAAGGCGAATGAAAATAAAGCCGTCAAATAACGGACGTTATAAAGATGGCTTCTTTAAAATATTATGTCAATTTTGGTGTTTCTGATCGCAGGTCAGACATCAATGTAGATTCAGAGCAGTCAGTCATTTGATCGGTCTTTTGAGCCTGAAGATGATGAAATGCTCATAAATCTTATCAATTCAAGGACAAGCAATTTAGATAATTCCTTCGACTTTAACTACAACAATGAACTTTTGGTAAATTCATCACCCATGGACACGTACTTTACGGAAATATAAGCATGTTTCGTTGCCAAAATGAATTGATATTTACCGTTTTACATATATTAGACCAGGTTTGGCAATATTGCGTTTTGAACTCTTTTTTTATTTTGGAAACGCTTTAAATGGAAATAAAACGGTTTTAATGGAAAAAGAAGTAAAACGATTCAGTTTTGTTGAGAAATATACAAAGTATGTATCTAAAGTCATGAATGGCATTTTACGTCAACAAAATTTCCTGTAATTGATGACAAAACAGAAAAACAAATTAGGGATCTCTTAGGAGGAACACATAAGTCATTTTATTAGTTTAGAGTTTGTATAATTCACACCACAATATAAAGTTTCATTGTTTGTCTAATTTTCTTCACTCTTAATATGTATGTATTCCAAAAAAAGAAAATAGATCAACTTAAAGGAAAATCTGTTCTCGTCGTCCTTTATATTCTTTGTAGAAATCTATTTGATTAACGAAAATTGCATTAATTTTGGTTTGATTAACAGTACCACCCCCAACAGTGACAATTATTTATAGATGCTAGTCCTGTGCAAATGGGTACTTAGGGTGACTGATTATGTATCCGTTAATGATCTCCGATGATCCGATGGTGTCACTGATAAGCCTTATCTCTATACCTTAAAGGGTTAAAACAGACATGGGTGAGGTACATGTATTCAGAAAGGGTGATGTAGATATTGTGAAAAGACGTGGGTGATGTATATGTTGTTTTCAGACATGGGTTAGGTACATGTTGTATACAATTATGGTTGAGGAACATGTTATAAACAAACACTGGTGAGGAATATGCTGTTCACAGACATGGGTTAGGAACATGCTGTACAGAGACATGGGTGATGTACATGTTGTAAACAGACACGGGTGTGGAACATGTTGTAAAAAGAGGTGAGTGAGGTACATGGTGTAAACAGACATGGGTGAGGAATATGTTGTAAACAAACCTGTGTGAGATTTCTGTTGTACCTAGATATTGGCGATGTCATGTTGTAAACAAACTTTGGTGAGGAACATAATGTGGACGGACATGGGTGTGAAACATGTTGTAAACAGACATGTGCGATGTACATTTTTTATTCAGACATGGGTGAGGTAGGTGGATATGGAATCAGACTAGGGTGAAGAACATGCTGTAAACAGACATGTTGTGAGGAACATAATGTAAAATGAAATGGGTGATGTACATTTTGCATTAAGACAAGGGTGAGTTACATGATGTACACAGACATTGGCGATGTCATGTTGTAAACGGACTTTGGTGAGGTACATAATGTGGACGGACAAGGATGAGAAACATGTTGTTAACAGACATGGTTGATGTACATGTATTCATACATGGGTGAGGTAGATAATGTGGACAGTTATGGGTGTGGTATATTTTGTATTCTGACATGGGTGAAGAACATGGTTCTTCAAAGACATGCTGTACAAAGACATGGGTTAAAACATGCTGTTCACAGACATGGGTTAGGAACATGCTGTACAGAGACATGGGTGATGTACATGTTGTACACAGACATGGGTGAGGCTCGTGTTGTTCACAGGAATGTTTGAAAGACATGCTGTACACAGACATGGGTAAAAACATGCTGTTCACAGACATTGGTTAGGAACATGGTGTACCAAGGCATGGGTTAGGAACATGCTGTACACAGACATGGGTGAGGAACATCCTGTACACAGACATTGATGAGGGACATGCTGTACACTGACCCAGGTGGGGTTCATGTTAAATACAGCTATGAGTGGTGATAATCACATGGATGAGGAGCATGTTGTGATAGACATTTGTGAGGGACATGTTGTAAACAGACATGGATAAGTTACATGCTGTACATAAACCTGGATAAGGTACATGTTGTAAACAAACATGGGCGATGTCATGTAGTAAACAAACATGGGTGAGGTACATGGTGTAAACAAACATTGGTGAATTAGCTGTTGACGACAGACAAGGACGATGTCATGTTGTATTCAGACATTGGTGAGGTAATGGTGTAAACAAATGTGAGGAATATGGTGTACACAGACATGGGTTAGGTTCATGGTGTAAATGGACATAGTTAGGTTCATGGTGTGAACATATATGAGTAAGATACATGTTGTACACAGATATGGGCTATGTCAGTTTGCAAATAGACATGGGTGAGATACCTGTTGTAAACAGAAATGGACAGTGTCTTGTTGGACACAGACATGGTAAAGGTACATGTTGTAAACAGACACGGGCGGGTACATGTTGTATTCGACATGTTTGAGGTACTTTATGTGGACAAAGATATGTGAGGTTTATGTTGTAAACAGACATGTGTAACGTACATGTTGTAAACAGACATGGGTGACGAACATGAGTGAGGAAGTTGCTTTACACAGACACAGGTGAGGTTCATGTTATATATGTGATATATATATGAGGCACAATAGTGTAAGCATACAGTGAAGAGGTACAAAATGTTCTTAGACTCGGTTGAGGTTGAGGTTTTACCTAGTCATTAGTGAGGTACATGTTTTACACAAACATGTATGAGAAACATGTTGCATACAGGCATAGGAAGGCACATGTTGTATACAGGAAACACATAAGTGTTCTACCAGCTCATCTCTTACCAGCAAAATTATGCACCAGAAGTCGAAACTCAAAATTTCTAAATGGACTTCTACGACCCGGAAGTACTCCGTAACAGGTACGAGATCAGTTATAACTTTAATGCAAAGGAATGATAAAAAAAATAGTCCCGTCAAAACTGATATCATCACTAGTTTGGGCCTGAAATGGTCCCGCCCTAGGGGCTTATCAGTTTAACAAAGCCTTATATAGGAAAATATTCAAAAATCTTTTTCTCTAGAGCAATGGGGCCTAGAGCTTTGATATTTGGGTCAAAACATCATCTACTGGTCCTCCACCAAGCTTGTTAAAATCATGATCACTGACCGAAAGGTCATCATTTTATCAAAATTTGAAGAGGACCAATAGATAATGCTACATACCAAAAATTAAAACTCTAGGTAAAAAAAAACTTTAGAAAACGAAGACTTTTAAACCTTTTTCTACATGATTAAGACAATGTAAAACTGATAAGCCCCTAGGGCGGGGCCATTTTTGCCCATTGATCATGATTTAAACGAGCTTGGTAGAGGACCAGTTGATAATGTTTCACATTAAATATCAAAGCTCTAGGCCTTATGGCTTCAGAGAAAAAGATTTTTAAATACTTTCCTATATGAGGCTGTGTTAAACTGATAAGCCCATAGGGCGGAGCCATTTAAGGCCCAAAGGCCATCATCTTATCATAATTTGAAGAGGACTATATGATGATTCTACATACCAAAAATCAGAGCTCTAGCTCAAATGGATCTTAAGAAACCGAAGATGTTTAAACTTTTTTAAACATAATTATGGCAATGTAAAACTGATAAGCCCCGAGGGCGGGTTCATTTTTGGCACAGCGGTCATTAGTTTTAAAGATTTTCTCATATAAGCTATGATTTACTGATAAGCTCATCTTCAAAATCCTATAACTCCGTAAAGCCCCAACGGAACTTTGCAATCTTTCGTCTGCTTATGCCCTATATTGCAACGTTCAAGAAAAACATAACCTTCAAAATTCCCCCGGGGGGGGAGGGGGGGAGCAAAAGTGTTCTTGGCTCATGGCCTTAAAACCATGTCTGTTCACAACATGTACCTCTTTCATGTCTGTTTAGAACTTGAACCTCACCCATGTCTGTTAACAACATGAACCTCACCCATGTCTGTTAACAACATTTTTCACATCATTGTTCGTCCCCATTATGTACCTCACCCATGTCTGTTTACAACTTATACCTAAACCATGTCAGTTCACAACATGTACCTCTTTCATGTCTGTTTAGAACTTGTACCTCACCTATGTCTGAATACAACATGTACCTTACCCAAGTTGTAAACAGACATGGGTGAGGTACAAGTTGTGAATAGACATTGGTGTTGTTATGTTGTAAAACAAACATGTAAACAGACATCGGCGAGAAAAATGTTGTAAACAGACATTGGTGAAAAAAAGACATGGGTGAAGAAGACGCTGTGCACAGACATGGGTAAGGTAAACTGTGTAAACAGACATGGGTGTTGTCATAATAAAGACATTGTTGAGGTACATGGTGTAAACAAACATGGGTGAGGTACCTGTTTTGCACAGACATTGGCAATGTCAAGTTGGAAACAGACATGGGTAATTACATGGAATATTCGACATGAGTGGAGAACATGTTTTAAACAGACAAGGGTGAGGAACATGGTGTATTCAGACATGGGTGAGGTTGATAATGTGGATAGACACGATTAGTTACATGTTACTAACAGACATGGATAAGGGACATGTTGTAAACAGACATGGGTAAGGTACATGTTGTATTCAGACATAGGAGAGGTAGAAAATGGGGACGCACAATGATGTGAAAATAGTGAACAGACATGGTTTAGGTACAAAGTTGTAAACAGACATGGGTTAAGTTCATGTTGTGAATAGACATTGGAGTTGTTATGTTGTAAAGCAAACATGGATAAGGTACATGGTGTAAACAGACATCGGCGAGAAACAAGTTGTAAACAGACATGGGTGAAAAGAAGACATAGGTGAAGAAGACGCTGTACACAGACATGAGTAAGATAAATAGTGTAAACAAACACGGGTGAGTTACCTGTTTTGCACAGACATGGGCGATGTCACGTTGCAAATAGACATAGGTTAGATACATGGAATATTCGACATGAGTGAAGTACATGTTTCAAACAGACAGGGGTGAGTGAGTGTACATGTTGTAAACAGACATGAGTAAGGTAAATTTTGTATTCAGACATGGGAGAGGTCGATTATGGGGACGCACAATGATGTGAAAAATGTTGTTAACAGACGGGGGTGAGGTACAAGCTCTAAACAGACATGGTTTAGGTACAAGTTGTAAACAGACATGGGTAAGGTACATGTTGTGAATAAACATTGGTGTTGTTATGTTGTAAAACAAACATGGATGAGGTACATGGTGTAAACAGACATCGACGAGAAACAAGTTGTAAACAGACATGGTGAGGTACATGCTGTTAACAGATATGGATGAGGGACACGTTGTAAACAGACATGGGTAAGGTAAATGTTGTATTCAGACATGGGAGAGGTCGATTATGGGGATGCACAATGATATGTAAACAGACATGGGTGAGGTACACGTTGTAAACACACACGGCTCACCCGTGTATGTTTACAACGTGTACCTCACTCATGTTGAAAAAAACCATGGATGACGTCATCTTGTAAACAGACATGGGTGAGGAACCTGTTATACAAGACATAGGTGAGTTTTATGTTGTAAACAGACAAGGGTGAGGTACATGTTGTTAACAGACATGGATAAGGGACATGTTGTAAACAGGCATGGGTGAGTTACATGTTATAAACAGACATGGGTAAGGTTCATGTTGTAATCAGACATAGGAGAGGTAGATAATGGGGACGCACAATGATGTGAAAAATGTTCTTAACATACGGGGGTGAGGTACATATATATAAACAGACATGGAAGAGGTGCATGTTGTGAACAGACATGGTTAAGGTACAAGTTGTAAACAGACATGGTTGAAGCACATGTTGTAAACAGACATGGGTAAAGAACATGTTGTATTCAATAATTGGAAAGGTAAATAATTGCATTCTTTAAACATACATAGGCGAGGAACATGTTATAATCAGACATGGGTGAAGTCATGTTAAAACAGACATAGGTGAGGTACATGTATACAGACATGGGTGAGGTATATATTGTAAATAGACATGGTCGGGGTACATCTTTTAATCAGAAATGGGTGAGGAATATTTTTAGAGACATGGGTGAGGATCATGTTGTATTCTGACATGTGTAAGGTATATAACTTGGAAAGTAATTGGTGAGGTATATGTTGTATTTAAACATGGGTGAAGTACATGCTGTAAACAGAACAGGTAAGGAACATGTTGATAACAGATATGGGTGAGGAACATGTTGTATACAGATATGGGGTGGGGAATATAGTGTTAACAGACATTAATAAGGAACATATGGTGTTAAACAGACATAAATGAGATACAAATTGTACACATATATGGGTGAGGTAGAAGTTGTACCTAGTCATACTTGAGGTACATGTTGTAAACAGACATGGATGTGGAACATGTTGTAAACAGACAAGGTTGGGGAACATTTTTTAAAAAGACATGACATTAGTGAGGTACATTTTGTACACAGACATGGAAAAGGTACATGGTGTTAATAGACATGGGTGATGTCATATTGTTTACAGACATGGGTGAGGTACATGTTGTAAATAAACAAAGGTAATGAACATGTTATAAACAGACATGGGTAAGGTACATGTCGTAACCAGACATGGTTGAGGAATATGTTTAAAACGGACATTGGTGCGGTACATGTTGTATTCAGACATGGGAGAGGATGATTCTCTGGTACATGTTGAACACAGGCATAGGTAAGGTTCAGGTTTAACACAGACATGGGTGAAGAACATCTTGTTAACAGACATGCGTGAGGTACATATCATAAAGAGATATTAGCGAGCAACATGCTGTAAACAGACAAAGGAGAGGTTTTCGTTTTACACAGACATGGGTGAGGTATATTGCGTAAATAGACATTGAAGAGGTAACAAAATGTTCTTAGACTTAGGTGAGGTACAAAGTAATAGGTGAGGTACATGTTTGTATACAGACGTAATAAGGTAGAAGTTGTACACAGACATTGGTGAGGATCATGATGTACAAAGACATGGGAGAGGTACATGGTTTAACCAGACATGGGTGAAGAACATGTTGTAAACAGACATGGTTGAGGTAGATATTGTAACCATACGTGGGTGAGCAACATGTTTTAAACAGACTTTGGTGAGGTAAATGTTGTAAAAAGACATGGATGATTTCATATTATAAACAGACATTGGTGAGGTACATGTTTTATTCAGACATCGGTGGGATATATAATGTTGAAAGACATTTGTAAGGTATAAGACACTGTATGTTATTCAGACATAGGAGAAGTACATGTTGCAAATAGACACAGGCAATGTACATGCTGTAAACAGACATGGGTGAACTAAATTTTGTAAACAGATATGGGTGAGGTACATGTTGTATTCAGACATCGGTAACGTATATAATGTGGAAAGACATGGGTTTAGATATATGTTGTATTCAGACATGGGAGAAGTACATGTTATAAACAGACACAGGTTAGGATCGTGTTATAAAAGACATGGATGATGTCATATTGTAAACAGAAATGGGTGAGGAACATGCTGAAAAAGACATATGTGAGGTTTATATTGTTAACAGACAAGGGTGAGGAACATGTTGAATTCAGTCATGGGTGAGGTGGATAATGTGGATAGACATGGTCGAGGTACATCTTGTAAACAGACATGGACGAGGGACATGTTGTTAACACACATGGGTTAGGTACATGTTGTAAACAGACATGTGTAAGGTACATGTTTTATTCCGACATTGGAGAGGTAGATATTCGGGATGCACAATGATGTGAAACATGTTCTGAACAGACATGGTCGAGGTTCATGTTGTTAACAGACATGGGTGAGGTACATGTTGTACACAGACATGAGTGAAGTACAAGTTGTAAACAGACATGAATGAGGTACATGTTGTTAACAGACATGGGTGAGGTACAAGTTGTAAACATAAATGGGTGAAGTACATGGTGTAAACAGACATGGGCGAGGACCATGTTGTGTGAACATGGGCGAGGTACATGTTGTTTAACACACATGGGTGAGGTACCTGTTGTTCACAAACATGAACGATATCATGTTGTTAACAGACATGGGTCAGGAACATGTTGTTAACAAACATGGATGAGGTACCTAATGTTAATAGATATGGAAAACGTAAATGTTGTACATGTGTAAACACACATGGGCATTGTCATGTTGTTAACAGACATAGGTCAGGTACATGTTGTTTACAGACATGGGAAAGTCATATTATGGAGGCACACATTGATATGAGGTACATGTTACAAACAGACCTCGGTGAGGTGCATTGTGTAAACAGACATTGTTTAGGGTCATGAAATGGACCGACATCGGTGAGGAACATGTTGAAAAATAGACATGGGTGAAGAAAATGTTGTTAAAAGACATAGTGTAAACACACATGGGCTAAATCATATTGTTAACAGACATGGGTGAGGTACCTGTTGTACACATACATTGGCTAAATCAAGTTGCAAACAGATTAGGGTGATGTACATGTTGGAAACAGACATGGCCTAGGTTCATGTTGTATTCAGACATTGGTTGGGTAGACAATATGCACACGCATGGATGAGGTATATGTTGTAAACAGACATGGTTGAGGAGCATGTTGTGAGGAACATGTTGTAAACATACATAAGTTAGGTACCTGTTGTACACAGACATGGGCGATGTTGCGTTGGAATTAGACATGGTGTAAAACAGACAAAGTTGAGGTACATGTCATGTCCAGAAATTTGTAAGTCGGATAACGTGGACAATGATTGAGGTACATGTTGTATTTAAACATGGGTGAGGAACATGTTGTTTACAGACATGTGTGAAGTACATGTTGTATACAGACATGGATGAGGAACATATTATAAACAAATATGGGTGAGGTACATGTTGAAACAGGCACGGCTGAGGTACATGTTGTATTCAGACATGGGAGATGTAGACGATAGGGACACACATGGATAAGGTACATGGTCTTAACAAACACGGGTTAGGTACATGGTGTAAGCAGACATGGGCGATTAACATGTTATACACAGACGTGGGTGAGGTATATGTTGTACACAGACATGGTAGAGGTACATGTTATAAACAGATATATATGTGTAAGGAACATGTTGTATCCAGACATGGGTGACGAACATGGATGAAGATGATGTTTTACACAGACATAGGTACGGTTTATGTTAAATATAGACATGGGTGAAGAACATGTTGTACACAGACATGGATGAAGGACATCCTGTACACATATATTGATGAGGGACATACTCTACACTGACGCAGGTGAGGTTTATAATAAACACAGACATGGGTTATGATAATCCTATATACACACATGGATGAAGAACCTGCTAATCATTTGTGAGGGACGTGTTGTTAACAGAAATTGGTAAGGTGCAGGTTGTAAACCTGGGTGAGGCACATGTAGGTGCGTGTTGTTTTCAGACATGGGAGAGGTAGATAATGTGAAGACATATTGATGAGGTTCATTTTGTAAACAGACATGTTGTTGAAATACATAGGTTATGAAGATGCAGTACACTGACAATTGGTAAGGTACATTGTGTACACAGACATGGGTGAGGTACAAGTTGCAAACAGACATTGGTAAGGAAATTGTTGTAAACAGACACGGATGGGGTGATGTCATATTGTAAACAAACATGGGTGAGGTACATGGTGTAAAAAGACATGTACATGTATTCAGACATATGCAAGGTACATGATCTAAATAGAAATGGATACGGTACATGTTGTAAAAGACATGGGTGAGGAGTATGTTCTAAACAGATATGGGTGAAGAGCATGTTGTAAACAGACATGGGTAAGGTTCATAGTGTACACAGACATGGGTGCTGTCATATTGTAAACAGACATGGGTGAAGTGCATGGTGTACACAGACATGGGTTAAGTCATATTGTAAACCTATATGGATGAGGTATACATGTTGTAAACAGACAAGGGTGAGGTACATGTTGTAAATAGACATGGCTAAGGAACAAGTTGTAAATGGACATGGTATGGTGCATGTTGTAAGCAGACAAGGGTGAGGAACAAGTTGTAAACAGACATGGGTGAGGTGCATGTTATAAACAGAAATTGATGAGGTACATGTTGTAAACAGACTTTGGTGAGGTGCATGTTGTTAACAGACATGGGTGAGGTACATGTTCTAAACAGACATTGGAAAGGTATATTATGGAGACACACATGGATGAGGTCCATGTTGTAAACTGACATGGGTTTGGTACGATTTAAACAGACATGGATGAGGTCTATATTGTATACTGACATGGATGAGGTACATGTTGTAAACAGACATTGGCGAGGTACATGTTGTAAACAGACATTGGAAAGGTATATTATGGAGATACACATGGATGAGGTCCATGTTGTAACCTGACATGCGTGTGGTACATGATTTAAACAGACATAGATGACGTTTATATTGAAAACAGACATGGATGAGGTACATGTTGTAAACAGACATTGGCGAGGTACATGTTAACAGACATGGGTGAGGTACATGTTGTAAACAGACATTGGAAAGGTATATTATGGAGATACACATGGATGAGGTCCATGTTGTAAACTGACATGCGTGTGGTACATGATCTAAACAGTCATGGGTGAGTTGTACACAAACATTGGCGATGTCATGTTGTAAACAGACCTGGGTAAGGTAAATGATGTAAACACATATAGGTGAGGAACGTGTTATTGAAACACATGGGTGAGGTATATGTTGTATTCAGACATGAGTGAGTTACATGTTGTAACCATACATGGATGAGGTACCTGTTGTACACAGGCAGGGGTGATATCACGTTGGAAAAGGACATGGTGAGATACATGGTATATTTGACATAGATGAGGCACATGATGTAAACAGACAAGTAGAGGTACATGGTGTATTCAGAAATGGGTGAGGAACATGTTGTTAACAGACATGTGTGAAGAACATGTTGTTTGCAGACATGGATGAGGGACATGTTGTAAACAGACATCGATGCGTTAAATGTTGTAAACAGACATATGTGAGGTACATGCTGTAAACAGACATGGGTGAGGAACATGTTTTAAACAGACATGAGTGATGTACATGTTGTATTCAGACATTGGTGAGGTTGATAATGTAGAATCACATAGGTGAGGTATATGTTGTATTCAGACAGGCTTGAGAAACATGTTGTAAACAAACATTGGCGTTGTCATGTTGTAAACAGACCTGGGTAAGGTAAATGATGTAAACACACATAGGCGAGGAACATGTTATAAACGTACATGGGTTAGGTCCCTGTTGTACACAGACATGGGTAAGGTACAGGGTGAAAACAGACATGGGTGAGGTACATTGTTTAAACAGACATGGGTGGGGTACATGTTGTAGACACACATGGGTAACGTACCTGTTGTACACAGACCTGGGCTATGTCATGTTGCAGGGGTGATGTCACGTTGGAAACAGACGTGGATGAGGTGCATGGTGTATTCGACATGGGTGAGGTACATGATGTGGACAGACATGGGTGAAGAACATGTTGTAAACAGACAACGGTGATCTACATGTTGTATTCAGATATTGATCAGGTGGATTATGTGGACAGCCATGGGTGAGATGCATGGTGTATTCAGAAATTGGTGAAGAACATGTTGTTTACAGACATGGATGAGGTAAAGTACATGTTGTAAACAGACATGTGTAAGGAACATGTTGTAAACAGACATGGGTGAGGTGCATGTTGTAAATAGACATGGGTGGGAAACATTTTAACCCTCTACGTTATATAGCGCCGTTCGCCGCCTTATCGATTACCGTATAAAACCTATTTTTACGTTCTGTCACTTTCTCCAAATTTCATTTTCGTCTTAAATAAAACATACATTTCTTTCATTTCCGATGATAAAATCATAGGGTCAAAGTTTTAACTTTTGCTCTAGAGAGAATCTTTTGATAAAGACACCCTTCTGAAAAAGACTCTATCAAATTGAGATGAATGGAATTCAAATTACAAACCAAATTAATGAGAGCCCTTCGATATCCGGTCATAAAAGATCAAAACAATGCCGATTTGTAAAGACTCGATAAGGATTTCATGCAATTCTTTAGAATTTTAACACATTTCAAAAAAAATATATCCAATTAAAGTGAGAGCATACGGCACGCAGCTGTTGTTCAAAGTTTTAAGGCGAATGAAAATAAAGCCGTCGAATAACGGACGTTATAAAGATGGCTTCTTTAAAATATTATGTCAATTTTGGTGTTTCTGATCGCAGGTCAGACATCAATGTAGATTCAGAGCAGTCAGTCATTTGATCGGTCTTTTGAGCCTGAAGATGATGAAATGCTCATAAATCTTATCAATTCAAGGACAAGCAATTTAGATAATTCCTTCGACTTTAACTACAACAATGAACTTTTGGTAAATTCATCACCCATGGACACGTACTTTACGGAAATATAAGCATGTTTCGTTGCCAAAATGAATTGATATTTACCGTTTTACATATATTAGACCAGGTTTGGCAATATTGCGTTTTGAACTCTTTTTTTATTTTGGAAACGCTTTAAATGGAAATAAAACGGTTTTAATGGAAAAAGAAGTAAAACGATTCAGTTTTGTTGAGAAATATACAAAGTATGTATCTAAAGTCATGAATGGCATTTTACGTCAACAAAATTTCCTGTAATTGATGACAAAACAGAAAAACAAATTAGGGATCTCTTAGGAAGAACACATGAGTCATTTTATTAGTTTAGAGTTTGTATAATTCACACCACAATATAAAGTTTCATTGTTTGTCTAATTTTCTTCACTCTTAATATGTATGTATTCCAAAAAAAGAAAATAGATCAACTTAAAGGAAAATCTGTTCTCGTCGTCCTTTATATTCTTTGTAGAAATCTATTTGATTAACGAAAATTGCATTAATTTTGGTTTGATTAACAGTACCACCCCCCAACAGTGACAATTATTTATAGATGCTAGGCCTGTGCAAATGGGTACTTAGGGTGACTGATTATGTATCCGTTAATGATCTCCGATGATCCGATGGTGTCACTGATAAGCCTTATCTCTATACCTTAAAGGGTTAAAACAGACATGGGTGAGGTACATGTATTCAGAAAGGGTGATGTAGATATTGTGAAAAGACGTGGGTGATGTATATGTTGTTTTCAGACATGGGTTAGGTACATGTTGTATACAATTATGGTTGAGGAACATGTTATAAACAAACACTGGTGAGGAATATGCTGTTCACAGACATGGGTTAGGAACATGCTGTACAGAGACATGGGTGATGTACATGTTGTAAACAGACACGGGTGTGGAACATGTTGTAAAAAGAGGTGAGTGAGGTACATGGTGTAAACAGACATGGGTGAGGAATATGTTGTAAACAAACCTGTGTGAGATTTCTGTTGTACCTAGATATTGGCGATGTCATGTTGTAAACAAACTTTGGTGAGGAACATAATGTGGACGGACATGGGTGTGAAACATGTTGTAAACAGACATGTGCGATGTACATTTTTTATTCAGACATGGGTGAGGTAGGTGGATATGGAATCAGACTAGGGTGAAGAACATGCTGTAAACAGACATGTTGTGAGGAACATAATGTAAAATGAAATGGGTGATGTACATTTTGCATTAAGACAAGGGTGAGTTACATGATGTACACAGACATTGGCGATGTCATGTTGTAAACGGACTTTGGTGAGGTACATAATGTGGACGGACATGGGTGAGAAACATGTTGTAAACAGACATGGGTGATGTACATGTTGTATTTAGACATGGGTGAGGAAGAAAGTGTTGACAGTCATGGTTGCAGTATATTTTGTATTCAGACATGGGTGAAGAACATGCTGTAAACAGACATGTGTGTGGAACATGTTGTAAAAAGACATGGGTGAGGTACATTCTGTATTAAGACATGGATGAGGTGCATGATGTACACAGACATTGGTGAGGTATATAAGGTACACAGACATGGGTGAGGAACATGTTGTAAACAGACAGGGGCGTGGAACATGTTGTTAACAAATATAAGTGAAGTTCCTGTTGTACACAGACATTGGCGATGTCATGTTGTAAACAGACTTTGGTGAGGTACATAATGTGGACGGACAAGGATGAGAAACATGTTGTTAACAGACATGGTTGATGTACATGTATTCATACATGGGTGAGGTAGATAATGTGGACAGTTATGGGTGTGGTATATTTTGTATTCTGACATGGGTGAAGAACATGGTTCTTCAAAGACATGCTGTACAAAGACATGGGTTAAAACATGCTGTTCACAGACATGGGTTAGGAACATGCTGTACAGAGACATGGGTGATGTACATGTTGTACACAGACATGGGTGAGGCTCGTGTTGTTCACAGGAATGTTTGAAAGACATGCTGTACACAGACATGGGTAAAAACATGCTGTTCACAGACATTGGTTAGGAACATGGTGTACCAAGGCATGGGTTAGGAACATGCTGTACACAGACATGGGTGAGGAACATCCTGTACACAGACATTGATGAGGGACATGCTGTACACTGACCCAGGTGGGGTTCATGTTAAATACAGACATGAGTGGTGATAATCACATGGATGAGGAGCATGTTGTGATAGACATTTGTGAGGGACATGTTGTAAACAGACATGGATAAGTTACATGCTGTACATAAACCTGGATTAGGTACATGTTGTAAACAAACATGGGCGATGTCATGTAGTAAACAAACATGGGTGAGGTACATGGTGTAAACAAACATTGGTGAATTACCTGTTGACGACAGACAAGGACGATGTCATGTTGTATTCAGACATTGGTGAGGTTCATGGTGTAAATGGACATAGTTAGGTTCATGGTGTGAACATACATGAGTAAGATACATGTTGCACACAGATATGGGCTATGTCAGTTTGCAAATAGACATGGGTGAGATACCTGTTGTAAACAGAAATGGACAGTGTCTTGTTGGACACAGACATGGTAAAGGTACATGTTGTAAACAGACACGGGCGGGTACATGTTGTATTCGAAATGTTTGAGGTACTTTATGTGGACAAAGATATGTGAGGTTTATGTTGTAAACAGACATGTGTAACGTACATGTTGTAAACAGACATGGGTGACGAACATGAGTGAGGAAGTTGCTTTACACAGACACAGGTGAGGTTCATGTTGTACACAGACATGGGTGAGGTACATAAGCGTTAACAGACATTGGTGATGTACATGGTTTAAACAGACATGGGTGAGGTACATGTTGTTAACAGTCATAGGTGAGGTGGATAATTTGGACTGACAATGGGTGAGGTACATGTTGTATTCAGGTATGGGTAAGGAACATGAAGTTAACAGACATGTGTGAGGTACAGGTTGTATCTAGACTTGGTTGAGGATCATAATATAAAGAGATATGAGCGAGGAACATACTGTACATAGACACAGATGAGGTTCACGTTGTCCACAGACATCGGCGAGATACATTGTGTAAACAGATATATATATGAGGTACAATAGTGTAAGCATACATTGAAGAGGTACAAAATGTTCTTAGACTCGGTTGAGGTTGAGGTTTTACCTAGTCATTAGTGAGGTACATGTTTTACACAAACATGTATGAGAAACATGTTGCATACAGGCATAGGAAGGCACATGTTGTATACAGGAAACACATAAGTGTTCTACCAGCTCATCTCTTACCAGCAAAATTATGCACCAGAAGTCGAAACTCAAAATTTCTAAATGGACTTCTACGACCCGGAAGTACTCCGTAACAGGTACGAGATCAGTTATAACTTTAATGCAAAGGAATGATAAAAAAATAGTCCCGTCAAAACTGATATCATCACTAGTTTGGGCCTGAAATGGTCCCGCCCTAGGGGCTTATCAGTTTAACAAAGCCTTATATAGGAAAATATTTAAAAATCTTTTTCTCTAGAGCAATGGGGCCTAGAGCTTTGATATTTGGGTCAAAACATCATCTACTGGTACTCCACCAAGCTTGTTAAAATCATGATCACTGACCGAAAGGTCATCATTTTATCAAAATTTGAATAGGACCAATAGATAATGCTACATACCAAAAATTAAAACTCTAGGTAAAAAAAAACTTTAGAAAACGAAGACTTTTAAACCTTTTTCTACATGATTAAGACAATGTACAACTGATAAGCCCCTAGGGCGGGGCCATTTTTGCCCATTGATCATGATTTAAACGAGCTTGGTAGAGGACCAGTTGATAATGTTTCACATTAAATATCAAAGCTCTAGGCCTTATGGCTTCAGAGAAAAAGATTTTTAAATACTTTCCTATATGAGGCTGTGTTAAACTGATAAGCCCATAGGGCGGAGCCATTTAAGGCCCAAAGGCCATCATCTTATCATAATTTGAAGAGGACTATATGATGATTCTACATACCAAAAATCAGAGCTCTAGCTCAAATGGATCTTAAGAAACCGAAGATGTTTAAACTTTTTTAAACATAATTATGGCAATGTAAAACTGATAAGCCCCGAGGGCGGGGTCATTTTTGGCACAGCGGTCATTAGTTTTAAAGATTTTCTCATATAAGCTATGATTTACTGATAAGCTCATCTTCAAAATCCTATAACTCCGTAAAGCCCCAACGGAACTTTGCAATCTTTCGTCTGCTTATGCCCTATATTGCAACGTTCAAGAAAAACATAACCTTCAAAATTCCCCCGGGGGGGGAGGGGGGGAGCAAAAGTGTTCTTGGCTCATGGCCTTAAAACCATGTCTGTTCACAACATGTACCTCTTTCATGTCTGTTTAGAACTTGAACCTCACCCATGTCTGTTAACAACATGAACCTCACCCATGTCTGTTAACAACATTTTTCACATCATTGTTCGTCCCCATTATGTACCTCACCCATGTCTGTTTACAACTTATACCTAAACCATGTCAGTTCACAACATGTACCTCTTTCATGTCTGTTTAGAACTTGTACCTCACCTATGTCTGAATACAACATGTACCTTACCCAAGTTGTAAACAGACATGGGTGAGGTACAAGTTGTGAATAGACATTGGTGTTGTTATGTTGTAAAACAAACATGTAAACAGACATCGGCGAGAAAAATGTTGTAAACAGACATTGGTGAAAAAAGACATGGGTGAAGAAGACGCTGTGCACAGACATGGGTAAGGTAAATTGCGTAAACAGACATGGGTGTTGTCATATAATAAAGACATTGTTGAGGTACATGGTGTAAACAAACATGTTTTGCACAGACATTGGCAATGTCAAGTTGGAAACAGACATGGGTAATTACATGGAATATTCGACATGAGTGGAGAACATGTTTTAAACAGACAAGGGTGAGGAACATGGTGTATTCAGACATGGGTGAGGTTGATAATGTGGATAGACACGATTAGGTACATGTTACTAACAGACATGGATAAGGGACATGTTGTAAACAGACATGGGTAAGGTACATGTTGTATTCAGACATAGGAGAGGTAGAAAATGGGGACGCACAATGATGTGAAAAATGTGAACAGACATGGTTTAGGTACAAAGTTGTAAACAGACATGGGTTAAGTTCATGTTGTGAATAGACATTGGAGTTATTATGTTGTAAAGCAAACATGGATAAGGTACATGGTGTAAACAGACATCGGCGAGAAACAAGTTGTAAACAGACATGGGTGAAAAGAAGACATAGGTGAAGAAGACGCTGTACACAGACATGAGTAAGATAAATAGTGTAAACAAACACGGGTGAGTTACCTGTTTTGCACAGACATGGGCGATGTCACGTTGCAAATAGACATAGGTTAGATACATGGAATATTCGACATGAGTGAAGTACATGTTTCAAACAGACAGTGGTGAGTGAGTGTACATGTTGTAAACAGACATGAGTAAGGTAAATTTTGTATTCAGACATGGGAGAGGTCGATTATGGGGACGCACAATGATGTGAAAAATGTTGTTAACAGACGGGGGTGAGGTACAAGCTCTAAACAGACATGGTTTAGGTACAAGTTGTAAACAGACATGGGTAAGGTACATGTTGTGAATAAACATTGGTGTTGTTATGTTGTAAAACAAACATGGATGAGGTACATGACATCGACGAGAAACAAGTTGTAAACAGACATGGTGAGGTACATGCTGTTAACAGATATGGATGAGGGACACGTTGTAAACAGACATGGGTAAGGTAAATGTTGTATTCAGACATGGGAGAGGTCGATTATGGGGATGCACAATGATATGTAAACAGACATGGGTGAGGTACACGTTGTAAACACACGGCTCACCCGTGTATGTTTACAACGTGTACCTCACTCATGTTGAAAAAAAACATGGATGACGTCATCTTGTAAACAGACATGGGTGAGGAACCTGTTATACAAGACATAGGTGAGTTTTATGTTGTAAACAGACAAGGGTGAGGTACATGTTGTTAACAGACATGGATAAGGGACATGTTGTAAACAGGCATGGGTGAGTTACATGTTATAAACAGACATGGGTAAGGTTCATGTTGTTATCAGACATAGGAGAGGTAGATAATGGGGACGCACAATGATGTGAAAAATGTTCTTAACATACGGGGGTGAGGTACATATATATAAACAGACATGGAAGAGGTGCATGTTGTGAACAGACATGGTTAAGGTACAAGTTGTAAACAGACATGGTTGAAGCACATGTTGTAAACAGACATGGGTAAAGAACATGTTGTATTCAATAATTGGAAAGGTAAATAATTGCATTCTTTAAACATACATAGGCGAGGAACATGTTATAATCAGACATGGGTGAAGTCATGTTAAAACAGACATAGGTGAGGTACATGTATACAGACATGGGTGAGGTATATATTGTAAATAGACATGGTCGGGGTACATCTTTTAATCAGAAATGGGTGAGGAATATTTTTAGAGACATGGGTGAGGATCATGTTGTATTCTGACATGTGTAAGGTATATAACTTGGAAAGTAATTGGTGAGGTATATGTTGTATTTAAACATGGGTGAAGTACATGCTGTAAACAGAACAGGTAAGGAACATGTTGATAACAGATATGGGTGAGGAACATGTTGTATACAGATATGGGGTGGGGAATATAGTGTTAACAGACATTAATAAGGAACATGGTGTTAAACAGACATAAATGAGATACAAATTGTACACATATATGGGTGAGGTAGAAGTTGTACCTAGTCATACTTGAGGTACATGTTGTAAACAGACATGGATGTGGAACATGTTGTAAACAGACAAGGTTGGGGAACATTTTTTAAAAAGACATGACATTAGTGAGGTACATTTTGTACACAGACATGGAAAAGGTACATGGTGTTAATAGACATGGGTGATGTCATATTGTTTACAGACATGGGTGAGGTACATGTTGTAAATAAACAAAGGTAATGAACATGTTATAAACAGACATGGGTAAGGTACATGTCGTAACCAGACATGGTTGAGGAATATGTTTAAAACGGACATTGGTGCGGTACATGTTGTATTCAGACATGGGAGAGGATGATTCTGTGGTACATGTTGAACACAGGCATAGGTAAGGTTCAGGTTTAACACAGACATGGGTGAAGAACATCTTGTTAACAGACATGCGTGAGGTACATATCATAAAGAGATATTAGCGAGCAACATGCTGTAAACAGACAAAGGAGAGGTTTTCGTTTTACACAGACATGGGTGAGGTATATTGCGTAAATAGACATTGAAGAGGTAACAAAATGTTCTTAGACTTAGGTGAGGTACAAAGTAATAGGTGAGGTACATGTTTGTATACAGACGTAATAAGGTAGAAGTTGTACACAGACATTGGTGAGGATCATGATGTACAAAGACATGGGAGAGGTACATGGTTTAACCAGACATGGGTGAAGAACATGTTGTAAACAGACATGGTTGAGGTAGATATTGTAACCAGACGTGGGTGAGCAACATGTTTTAAACAGACTTTGGTGAGGTAAATGTTGTAAAAAGACATGGATGATTTCATATTATAAACAGACATATGGTGAGGTACATGTTTTATTCAGACATCGGTGGGATATATAATGTTGAAAGACATTTGTAAGGTATAAGACACTGTATGTTATTCAGACATAGGAGAAGTACATGTTGCAAATAGACACAGGCAAGGTACATGCTGTAAACAGACATGGGTGAACTAAATTTTGTAAACAGATATGGGTGAGGTACATGTTGTATTCAGACATCGGTAACGTATATAATGTGGAAAGACATGGGTTTAGATATATGTTGTATTCAGACATGGGAGAAGTACATGTTATAAACAGACACAGGTTAGGATCGTGTTATAAAAGACATGGATGATGTCATATTGTAAACAGAAATGGGTGAGGAACATGCTGAAAAAGACATATGTGAGGTTTATATTGTTAACAGACAAGGGTGAGGAACATGTTGAATTCAGTCATGGGTGAGGTGGATAATGTGGATAGACATGGTCGAGGTACATCTTGTAAACAGACATGGACGAGGGACATGTTGTTAACACACATGGGTTAGGTACATGTTGTAAACAGACATGTGTAAGGTACATGTTTTATTCCGACATTGGAGAGGTAGATATTCGGGATGCACAATGATGTGAAACATGTTCTGAACAGACATGGTCGAGGTTCATGTTGTTAACAGACATGGGTGAGGTACATGTTGTACACAGACATGAGTGAAGTACAAGTTGTAAACAGACATGAATGAGGTACATGTTGTTAACAGACATGGGTGAGGTACAAGTTGTAAACATAAATGGGTGAAGTACATGGTGTAAACAGACATGGGCGAGGACCATGTTGTGTGAACATGGGCGAGGTACATGTTGTTTAACACACATGGGTGAGGTACCTGTTGTTCACAAACATGAACGATATCATGTTGTTAACAGACATGGGTCAGGAACATGTTGTTAACAAACATGGATGAGGTACCTAATGTTAATAGATATGGAAAACGTAAATGTTGTACATGTGTAAACACACATGGGCATTGTCATGTTGTTAACAGACATAGGTCATGTACATGTTGTTTACAGACATGGGAAAGTCATATTATGGAGGCACACATTGATATGAGGTACATGTTACAAACAGACCTCGGTGAGGTGCATTGTGTAAACAGACATTGTTTAGGGTCATGAAATGGACCGACATCGGTAAGGAACATGTTGAAAAATAGACATGGGTGAAGAAAATGTTGTTAAAAGACATAGTGTAAACACACATGGGCTAAATCATATTGTTAACAGACAGGGATGAGATACCTGTTGTACACAGACATTGGCTAAATCAAGTTGCAAACAGATTAGGGTGATGTACATGTTGGAAACAGACATGGCCTAGGTTCATGTTGTATTCAGACATTGGTTGGGTAGACAATATGCACACGCATGGATGAGGTATATGTTGTAAACAGACATGGTTGAGGAGCATGTTGTGAGGAACATGTTGTAAACATACATAAGTTAGGTACCTGTTGACACAGACATGGGCGATGTTGCGTTGGAATTAGACATGGTGTAAAACAGACAAAGTTGAGGTACATGTCATGTCCAGAAATTTGTAAGTCGGATAACGTGGACAATGATTGAGGTACATGTTGTATTTAAACATGGGTGAGGAACATGTTGTTTACAGACATGTGTGAAGTACATGTTGTATACAGACATGGATGAGGAACATATTATAAACAAATATGGGTGAGGTACATGTTGAAACAGGCACGGCTGAGGTACATGTTGTATTTAGACATGGGAGATGTAGACGATAGGGACACACATGGATAAGGTACATGGTCTTAACAAACACGGGTTAGGTACATGGTGTAAGCAGACATGGGCGATTAACATGTTATACACAGACGTGGGTGAGGTATATGTTGTACACAGACATGGTAGAGGTACATGTTATAAACAGATATATATGTGTAAGGAACATGTTGTATCCAGACATGGGTGACGAACATGGATGAAGATGATGTTTTACACAGACATAGGTACGGTTTATGTTAAATATAGACATGGGTGAAGAACATGTTGTACACAGACATGGATGAAGGACATCCTGTACACATATATTGATGAGGGACATACTCTACACTGACGCAGGTGAGGTTTATAATAAACACAGACATGGGTTATGATAATCCTATATACACACATGGATGAAGAACCTGCTAATCATTTGTGAGGGACGTGTTGTTAACAGAAATTGGTAAGGTGCAGGTTGTAAACCTGGGTGAGGCACATGTAGGTGCGTGTTGTTTTCAGACATGGGAGAGGTAGATAATGTGAAGACATATTGATGAGGTTCATTTTGTAAACAGACATGTTGTTGAAATACATAGGTTATGAAGATGCAGTACACTGACAATTGGTAAGGTACATTGTGTACACAGACATGGGTGAGGTACAAGTTGCAAACAGACATTGGTAAGGAAATTGTTGTAAACAGACACGGATGGGGTGATGTCATATTGTAAACAAACATGGGTGAGGTACATGGTGTAAAAAGACATGTACATGTATTCAGACATATGCAAGGTACATGATCTAAATAGAAATGGATACGGTACATGTTGTAAAAGACATGGGTGAGGAGTATGTTCTAAACAGATATGGGTGAAGAGCATGTTGTAAACAGACATGGGTAAGGTTCATAGTGTACACAGACATGGGTGCTGTCATATTGTAAACAGACATGGGTGAAGTGCATGGTGTACACAGACATGGGTTAAGTCATATTGTAAACCTATATGGATGAGGTATACATGTTGTAAACAGACAAGGGTGAGGTACATGTTGTAAATAGACATGGCTAAGGAACAAGTTGTAAATGGACATGGTATGGTGCATGTTGTAAGCAGACAAGGGTGAGGAACAAGTTGTAAACAGACATGGGTGAGGTGCATGTTATAAACAGAAATTGATGAGGTACATGTTGTAAACAGACTTTGGTGAGGTGCATGTTGTTAACAGACATGGGTGAGGTACATGTTCTAAACAGACATTGGAAAGGTATATTATGGAGACACACATGGATGAGGTCCATGTTGTAAACTGACATGGGTTTGGTACGATTTAAACAGACATGGATGAGGTCTATATTGTATACTGACATGGATGAGGTACATGTTGTAAACAGACATTGGCGAGGTACATGTTGTAAACAGACATTGGAAAGGTATATTATGGAGATACACATGGATGAGGTCCATGTTGTAACCTGACATGCGTGTGGTACATGATTTAAACAGACATAGATGACGTTTATATTGAAAACAGACATGGATGAGGTACATGTTGTAAACAGACATTGGCGAGGTACATGTTAACAGACATGGGTGAGGTACATGTTGTAAACAGACATTGGAAAGGTATATTATGGAGATACACATGGATGAGGTCCATGTTGTAAACTGACATGCGTGTGGTACATGATCTAAACAGTCATGGGTGAGTTGTACACAAACATTGGCGATGTCATGTTGTAAACAGACCTGGGTAAGGTAAATGATGTAAACACATATAGGTGAGGAACGTGTTATTGAAACACATGGGTGAGGTATATGTTGTATTCAGACATGAGTGAGTTACATGTTGTAACCATACATGGATGAGGTACCTGTTGTACACAGGCAGGGGTGATATCACGTTGGAAAAGGACATGGTGAGATACATGGTATATTTGACATAGATGAGGCACATGATGTAAACAGACAAGTAGAGGTACATGGTGTATTCAGAAATGGGTGAGGAACATGTTGTTAACAGACATGTGTGAAGAACATGTTGTTTGCAGACATGGATGAGGGACATGTTGTAAACAGACATCGATGAGTTAAATGTTGTAAACAGACATATGTGAGGTACATGCTGTAAACAGACATGGGTGAGGAACATGTTTTAAACAGACATGAGTGATGTACATGTTGTATTCAGACATTGGTGAGGTTGATAATGTAGAATCACATAGGTGAGGTATATGTTGTATTCAGACAGGCTTGAGAAACATGTTGTAAACAAACATTGGCGTTGTCATGTTGTAAACAGACCTGGGTAAGGTAAATGATGTAAACACACATAAGCGAGGAACATGTTATATAAACGTACATGGGTTAGGTCCCTGTTGTACACAGACATGGGTAAGGTACAGGGTGAAAACAGACATGGGTGAGGTACATTGTTTAAACAGACATGGGTGGGGTACATGTTGTAGACACACATGGGTAACGTACCTGTTGTACACAGACCTGGGCTATGTCATGTTGCAGGGGTGATGTCACGTTGGAAACAGACGTGGATGAGGTGCATGGTGTATTCGACATGGGTGAGGTACATGATGTGGACAGACATGGGTGAAGAACATGTTGTAAACAGACAACGGTGATCTACATGTTGTATTCAGATATTGATCAGGTGGATTATGTGGACAGCCATGGGTGAGATGCATGGTGTATTCAGAAATTGGTGAAGAACATGTTGTTTACAGACATGGATGAGGTAAAGTACATGTTGTAAACAGACATGTGTAAGGAACATGTTGTAAACAGACATGGGTGAGGTGCATGTTGTAAATAGACATGGGTGGGAAACATTTTAACCCTCTACGTTATATAGCGCCGTTCGCCGCCTTATCGATTACCGTATAAAACCGTTTCCGCCGTTATACCTATTACCGTATAAAACCTATTTTTACGTTCTGTCACTTTCTCCAAATTTCATTTTCGTCTTAAATAAAACATACATTTCTTTCATTTCCGATGATAAAATCATAGGGTCAAAGTTTTAACTTTTGCTCTAGAGAGAATCTTTTGATAAAGACACCCTTCTGAAAAAGACGCTATCAAATTGAGATGAATGGAATTCAAATTACAAACCAAATTAATGAGAGCCCTTCGATATCCGGTCATAAAAGATCAAAACAATGCCGATTTGTAAAGACTCGATAAGGATTTCATGCAATTCTTTAGAATTTTAACACATTTCAAAAAAAATATATCCAATTAAAGTGAGAGCATACGGCACGCAGCTGTTGTTCAAAGTTTTAAGGCGAATGAAAATAAAGCCGTCAAATAACGGACGTTATAAAGATGGCTTCTTTAAAATATTATGTCAATTTTGGTGTTTCTGATCGCAGGTCAGACATCAATGTAGATTCAGAGCAGTCAGTCATTTGATCGGTCTTTTGAGCCTGAAGATGATGAAATGCTCATAAATCTTATCAATTCAAGGACAAGCAATTTAGATAATTCCTTCGACTTTAACTACAACAATGAACTTTTGGTAAATTCATCACCCATGGACACGTACTTTACGGAAATATAAGCATGTTTCGTTGCCAAAATGAATTGATATTTACCGTTTTACATATATTAGACCAGGTTTGGCAATATTGCGTTTTGAACTCTTTTTTTATTTTGGAAACGGTTTAAATGGAAATAAAACGGTTTTAATGGAAAAAGAAGTAAAACGATTCAGTTTTGTTGAGAAATATACAAAGTATGTATCTAAAGTCATGAATGGCATTTTACGTCAACAAAATTTCCTGTAATTGATGACAAAACAGAAAAACAAATTAGGGATCTCTTAGGAAGAACACATAAGTCATTTTATTAGTTTAGAGTTTGTATAATTCACACCACAATATAAAGTTTCATTGTTTGTCTAATTTTCTTCACTCTTAATATGTATGTATTCCAAAAAAAGAAAATAGATCAACTTAAAGGAAAATCTGTTCTCGTCGTCCTTTATATTCTTTGTAGAAATCTATTTGATTAACGAAAATTGCATTAATTTTGGTTTGATTAACAGTACCACCCCCCAACAGTGACAATTATTTATAGATGCTAGTCCTGTGCAAATGGGTACTTAGGGTGACTGATTATGTATCCGTTAATGATCTCCGATGATCCGATGGTGTCACTGATAAGCCTTATCTCTATACCTTAAAGGGTTAAAACAGACATGGGTGAGGTACATGTATTCAGAAAGGGTGATGTAGATATTGTGAAAAGACGTGGGTGATGTATATGTTTTTTTCAGACATGGGTTAGGTACATGTTGTATACAATTATGGTTGAGGAACATGTTATAAACAAACACTGGTGAGGAATATGCTGTTCACAGACATGGGTTAGGAACATGCTGTACAGAGACATGGGTGATGTACATGTTGTAAACAGACACGGGTGTGGAACATGTTGTAAAAAGAGGTGAGTGAGGTACATGGTGTAAACAGACATGGGTGAGGAACATGTTGTAAACAAACCTGTGTGAGATTTCTGTTGTACCTAGATATTGGCGATGTCATGTTGTAAACAAACTTTGGTGAGGAACATAATGTGGACGGACATGGGTGTGAAACATGTTGTAAACAGACATGTGCGATGTACATTTTTTATTCAGACATGGGTGAGGTAGGTGGATATGGAATCAGACTAGGGTGAAGAACATGCTGTAAACAGACATGTTGTGAGGAACATAATGTAAAATGAAATGGGTGATGTACATTTTGCATTAAGACAAGGGTGAGTTACATGATGTACAAAGACATTGGCGATGTCATGTTGTAAACGGACTTTGGTGAGGTACATAATGTGGACGGACATGGGTGAGAAACATGTTGTAAACAGACATGGGTGATGTACATGTTGTATTTAGACATGGGTGAGGAAGAAAGTGTTGACAGTCATGGTTGCAGTATATTTTGTATTCAGACATGGGTGAAGAACATGCTGTAAACAGACATGTGTGAGGAACATGTTGTAAAAAGACATGGGTGAGGTACATTCTGTATTAAGACATGGATGAGGTGCATGATGTACACAGACATTGGTGAGGTATATAAGGTACACAGACATGGGTGAGGAACATGTTGTAAACAGACAGGGGCGTGGAACATGTTGTTAACAAATATAAGTGAAGTTCCTGTTGTACACAGACATTGGCGATGTCATGTTGTAAACAGACTTTGGTGAGGTACATAATGTGGACGGACAAGGATGAGAAACATGTTGTTAACAGACATGGTTGATGTACATGTATTCATACATGGGTGAGGTAGATAATGTGGACAGTTATGGGTGTGGTATATTTTGTATTCTGACATGGGTGAAGAACATGGTTCTTCAAAGACATGCTGTACAAAGACATGGGTTAAAACATGCTGTTCACAGACATGGGTTAGGAACATGCTGTACAGAGACATGGGTGATGTACATGTTGTACACAGACATGGGTGAGGCTCGTGTTGTTCACAGGAATGTTTGAAAGACATGCTGTACACAGACATGGGTAAAAACATGCTGTTCACAGACATTGGTTAGGAACATGGTGTACCAAGGCATGGGTTAGGAACATGCTGTTCACAGACATGGGTGAGGAACATCCTCTACACAGACATTGATGAGGGACATGCTGTACACTGACCCAGGTGGGGTTCATGTTAAATACAGACATGAGTGGTGATAATCACATGGATGAGGAGCATGTTGTGATAGACATTTGTGAGGGACATGTTGTAAACAGACATGGATAAGTTACATGCTGTACATAAACCTGGATTAGGTACATGTTGTAAACAAACATGGGCGATGTCATGTAGTAAACAAACATGGGTGAGGTACATGGTGTAAACAAACATTGGTGAATTAGCTGTTGACGACAGACAAGGACGATGTCATGTTGTATTCAGACATTGGTGAGGTTCATGGTGTAAATGGACATAGTTAGGTTCATGGTGTGAACATACATGAGTAAGATACATGTTGCACACAGATATGGGCTATGTCAGTTTGCAAATAGACATGGGTGAGATACCTGTTGTAAACAGAAATGGACAGTGTCTTGTTGGACACAGACATGGTAAAGGTACATGTTGTAAACAGACACGGGCGGGTACATGTTGTATTCGAAATGTTTGAGGTACTTTATGTGGACAAAGATATGTGAGGTTTATGTTGTAAACAGACATGTGTAACGTACATGTTGTAAACAGACATGGGTGACGAACATGAGAGAGGAAGTTGCTTTACACAGACACAGGTGAGGTTCATGTTGTACACAGCCATGGGTGAGGTACATAAGCGTTAACAGACATTGGTGATGTACATGGTTTAAACAGACATGGGTGAGGTACATGTTGTTAACAGTCATAGGTGAGGTGGATAATGTGGACTGACAATGGGTGAGGTACATGTTGTATTCAGGTATGGGTAAGGAACATGAAGTTAACAGACATGTGTGAGGTACAGGTTGTATCTAGACT
>OX401410.1:4520115-4553904 GCA_947846245.1 Cerastoderma edule | reverse complement strand
ACATTGAAGAGGTAACAAAATGTTCTTAGACTTAGGTGAGGTACAAAGTAATAGGTGAGGTACATGTGGTATTCAGACATAGATGAGGAACAAGTTTGTATACAGACGTAATAAGGTAGAAGTTGTACACAGACATTGGTGAGGATCATGATGTACAAAAACATGGGAGAGGTACATGGTTTAACCAGACATGGGTGAAGAACATGTTGTAAACAGACATGGTTGAGGTAGATATTGTAACCAGACGTGGGTGAGCAACATGTTTTAAACAGACTTTGGTGAGGTAAATGTTGTAAAAAGACATGGATGATTTCATATTATAAACAGACATTGGTGAGGTACATGTTTTATTCAGACATCGGTGGGATATATAATGTTGAAAGACATTTGTAAGGTATAAGACACTGTATGTTATTCAGACATAGGAGAAGTACATGTTGCAAATAGACACAGGCAAGGTACATGCTGTAAACAGACATGGGTGAACTAAATGTTGTAAACAGATATGGGTGAGGTACATGTTGTATTCAGACATCGGTAACGTATATAATGTGGAAAGACATGGGTTTAGATATATGTTGTATTCAGACATGGGAGAAGTACATGTTATAAACAGACACAGGTTAGGATCGTGTTATAAAAGACATGGATGATGTCATTTGGTAAACAGAAATGGGTGAGGAACATGCTGAAAAAGACATATGTGAGGTTTATATTGTTAACAGACAAGGGTGAGGTACATGTTGAATTCAGTCATGGGTGAGGTGGATAATGTGGATAGACATGGTCGAGGTACATCTTGTAAACAGACAAGGACGAGGGACATGTTGTTAACACACATGGGTTTGGTACATGTTGTAAACAGACATGTGTAAGGTACATGTTTTATTCCGACATTGGAGAGGTAGATATTCGGGATGCACAATGATGTGAAACATGTTCTGAACAGACATGGTCGAGGTTCATGTTGTTAACAGACATGGGTGAGGTACATGTTGTATACAGACATGAGTGAAGTACAAGTTGTAAACAGACATGAATGAGGTACATGTTGTTAACAGACATGGGTGAGGTACAAGTTGTAAACATAAATGGGTGAAGTACATGGTGTAAACAGACATGGGCGAGGACCATGTTGTGTGAACATGGGCGAGGTACATGTTGTTTAACACACATGGGTGAGGTACCTGTTGTTCACAAACATGAACGATATCATGTTGTTAACAGACATGGGTCAGGAACATACTGTTAACAAACATGGATGAGGTACCTAATGTTAATAGATATGGAAAACGTAAATGTTGTACATGTGTAAACACACATGGGCATTGTCATGTTGTTAACAGACATGGGTGAGGTACCTGTTGTACACAGACATTGGCTGAATCAAGTTGCAAACAGATTAGGGTGATGTACATGTTGGAAACAGACATGGCCTAGGTTCATATTGTATTCAGACATTGGTTGGGTAGACAATATGCACACGCATGGATGAGGTATATGTTGTAAACAGACATGGTTGAGGAGCATGTTGTGAGGAACATGTTGTAAACATACATAAGTTAGGTACCTGTTGTACACAGACATGGGCGATGTTGCGTTGGAATTAGACATGGTGTAAAACAGACAAAGTTGAGGTACATGTCATGTCCAGAAATTTGTAAGTCGGATAACGTGGACAATGATTGAGGTACATGTTGTATTTAAACATGGGTGAGGAACATGTTGTTTACAGACATGTGTGAAGTACATGTTGTATACAGACATGGATGAGGAACATATTATAAACAAATATGGGTGAGGTACATGTTGAAACAGGCACGGCTGAGGTACATGTTGTATTTAGACATGGGAGATGTAGACGATAGGGACACACATGGATAAGGTACATGGTCTTAACAAACACGGGTTAGGTACATGGTGTAAGCAGACATGGGCGATTAACATGTTATACACAGACGTGGGTGAGGTATATGTTGTACACAGACATGGTAGAGGTACATGTTATAAACAGATATATATGTGTAAGGAACATGTTGTATCCAGACATGGGTGACGAACATGGATGAAGATGATGTTTTACACAGACATAGGTACGGTTTATGTTAAATATAGACATGGGTGAAGAACATGTTGTACACAGACATGGATGAAGGACATCCTGTACACATATATTGATGAGGGACATACTCTACACTGACGCAGGTGAGGTTTATAATAAACACAGACATGGGTTATGATAATCCTATATACACACATGGATGAAGAACCTGCTAATCATTTGTGAGGGACGTGTTGTTAACAGAAATTGGTAAGGTGCAGGTTGTAAACCTGGGTGAGGCACATGTAGGTGCGTGTTGTTTTCAGACATGGGAGAGGTAGATAATGTGAAGACATATTGATGAGGTTCATTTTGTAAACAGACATGTTGTTGAAATACATAGGTTATGAAGATGCAGTACACTGACAATTGGTAAGGTACATTGTGTACACAGACATGGGTGAGGTACAAGGAAATTGTTGTAAACAGACACGGATGGGGTGATGTCATATTGTAAACAAACATGGGTGAGGTACATGGTGTAAAAAGACATGTACATGTATTCAGACATATGCAAGGTACATGATCTAAATAGAAATGGATACGGTACATGTTGTAAAAGACATGGGTGAGGAGTATGTTCTAAACAGATATGGGTGAAGAGCATGTTGTAAACAGACATGGGTAAGGTTCATAGTGTACACAGACATGGGTGCTGTCATATTGTAAACAGACATGGGTGAAGTGCATGGTGTACACAGACATGGGTTAAGTCATATTGTAAACCTATATGGATGAGGTATACATGTTGTAAACAGACAAGGGTGAGGTACATGTTGTAAATAGAAATGGCTAAGGAACAAGTTGTAAATGGACATGGTATGGTGCATGTTGTAAGCAGACAAGGGTGAGGAACAAGTTGTAAACAGACATGGGTGAGGTACATGTTGTAAACAGACATTGGAAAGGTATATTATGGAGACACACATGGATGAGGTCCATGTTGTAAACTGACATGGGTTTGGTACGATTTAAACAGACATGAATGAGGTCTATATTGTATACTGACATGGATGAGGTACATGTTGTAAACAGACATTGGCGAGGTACATGTTGTAAACAGACATTGGAAAGGTATATTATGGAGATACACATGGATGAGGTCCATGTTGTAACCTGACATGCGTGTGGTACATGATTTAAACAGACATGGATGACGTTTATATTGTAAACAGACATGGATGAGGTACATGTTGTAAACAGACATTGGCGAGGTACATGTAAACAGACATGGGTGAGGTACATGTTGTAAACAGACATTGGAAAGGTATATTATGGAGATACACATGGATGAGGTCCATGTTGTATGCGTGTGGTACATGATCTAAACAGTCATGGGTGAGTTTAATCTTGTTAATAGACAAGGATGAGGTCCATGCTGTAAACAAAAATGGGTGAGGTACATATTGTAACTAGTCATGGTTGAGAAATATGTTTTAAACGGGCATTGGACACGTTGTATTCAGACATGGGAGAAGTAGATAATGTGGAAAGACATGGTTGAGGTATATTTTGTAAACAGAAATTGTTGAGGAACATATTGTAAACAGACATGGCTGAGACACTTGTGTTCAAAAGACCAAGGTGAGGTACATTTTGTAACCAAACATTGGTGAGGAACATGTTAAGACATTTGTGAGGTATATAATGTGGAATGAAATTGGGGAAGTATACCTTGTATTCAGACATGGGTGACGTAAATGTTGTAAAAAGACATGTATAAGAAGCATGGTGTAAACAGAAACGGGTAAGGAACATGTTGTTTAAAGACATGTGTGATGTAATATTGTAAAGGGACATGGGTGAGGTACATGATGTAAACAGACATGTTTGAGGTACATGTTGCAAACAGATATGGGTGAGGTACAAGTTGTAAACAGACATGGGTGTGGTTAAAGTTGTAAACAGAAAAGGGTGATGTACATGTTGTAAACAGACATGGATGAGGAACATGTTGTAAACAGACATTAGTGAGGTACACGTTGTAACCAGACATGAATGAGGAATTTGTTTTAAACAAATGTTGTATTCAGACAGGGGTAAGGTATATAATGTAGAAGGACATTGGGTAAGTATACGTTGTATTCAGACTTGTGTGACGTGAATGTTGTTAACAGACATTGGTGAGGAACATGTTGTTAACAGACATGCGTAAGGTTCAAGTTGTAAACAGACATATTACAAACAGTTTGGGTAAAGGGACATGGATGAGGTACATGTTGTAAACAGAAATTGCTGAGGAACATGTTGTTAACAGACATGCGTGAGTTACTAGTTGTAAACAGACAAGGGTTAGGTACATGCTGTAAACAGACATGGGTGAGGAACATGTAGTAAAAAGACATGGATGAGGTACATGTTATAAACAGACTTGGGTGAGGTTTATGTTATAAGCAGACAAGAGTGAAGAACTTTTAGTAAACAGACATTGGTGAAGTAAATGTTGTATTCAGACAGGGGTAAGGTATATAATGTGGAAAGACATGGGGGAAGTATACCTCGTATTTAGACATGGGTGTCGTAAATGTAAACAGACATTGGTGTGGAAAATGTTATAGAGATATGAGCGGGGAACATGCTGTACACAGACATAGGTGATGTTGACGTTGTACACGGACATGGGTTAGGTACATTCTGTAAACAGACATGGAAGAGGTACAAATTGTTTTAAGACTCGGGTGAGGTAGAAGTTTTACATAGTAAAAGGTGAGGTACATATTGTACACAGACATGGATGAGGATTATGTTGTATACAGACGTAGGAAGGTACAAGTTGTTCATGATATACACAGACATGGGTGAGGTATATTTTAGACAAAGACATGCGTGAGATACATGCTGTACACAGACACTGCTGAGGCACATGTTGGTCACAGATATATTTGAAAGACATGCTGTACACACAAATGGGTGAATAACATGTTGTTCACAGACATGGTTAGGAACATGCTGTACATAACAGGTATGAGGTACATATGTTGAACTTAAACATGGGTAAGGAACTTGCTGTACAAAGACATTTGTAATACATATGCTGAACACAAATATTTGTAAGGTACATGATGTGTTAAGATAAAGGTGATGTACAAAGTTGTACAAAGACATTTGTTAGGAAAATGTTGTACACAGACATGGGTGAGGAACATGCTTCCCACAGAGATTGGTAAGGAACATGTCGTACATAGACATGGACGAGGAACATTTTGAACACAGATATGATTGAAGAACGAGCTGTACACAAATACGGATAAGCTATACGTTTTACACAGACATGGGTAAGATACAAGTTTTCAACAAACATGGGTGAGGTACATAATGTAAACAGACATGGGCGATGTCATGTTGTAAACAAACATTGGTAAGGTACATAGTGTAAACAGACGTGAGAAAGGTACTTGTTGGACACAGATATGGGCGATGTCATAAACAGTCATTGTTGAGGTACATCGTGTAAACAGATATATGTGAGGAATATGTTGTGCACAGACATGGGTAAGGTACATGGTGTTTATGGACATTGGTTAGGAACACAGATATGGGCGATGTCATGTTGTAAACATTAATTGGTGAGGATCAGGTTGTACACACACATGGGCGATGTTTTGTTGTTAACAAATATGGCCGAGGTACATGATGTGGAAAGACATGGGTGAGGAACACAAAAGAACATGTGGTAAACGGTCATAGAAGAGGTATATTTTTTAAACGAAGATAAGGTGAGTTAGAAGTTGTAAACAGACATGGTCGAGGTACATGTTGTTAACAGACCATGGGTGATGAACATGTTTTAAACATACATGGGCGAGAAACATGTTGTACAATGACATGGATGAGGAATAATGTTGTTAACAGACAAGGGTGAGGTATATGTATAAATTTAGACATGGATGGAATGGATAATGTGGACAGACATAGGTAAGGTATATATTGTATTCAGACAATGGAGAGGAAGATAATGTGGAAAGACATGGGTGAGGTATATGTTAGATTCAGACATGGGTGAGGTATATGTTGAAAACAGACATGGGTGAGGAACATGTTGTAAACAGACACGGGTGAGGAACACGTTCTTAAAAGACATGTGTGATGTAATATTGTAAACAGAAATGAGTGAGATATATGTTTTAAACATACACAGGTGAGGTACATGATGTAAACGGACAAGGGTGATGTCATATTGTTTTTCTAAATGGACGTCGGTGAGGTACATGGCGTACACAGACATGGGCGATGTCATATTGTTAACACACATGGGTAAAGTGACCTTTTGTAAACAGATATGGGATTGATGAAGAACAAAAGTTACAAAGAGTTGGACCTGTTAAACACATTTATGGAATGTGCTGTACACAGATATGGATAGGCTACGTGTTGTACGCAGACATTGATGTGACAAATGTTGTATAGAGACATGGGTTAGGTACATGTTATGTAGGTGTGGTGATTGACATAGTGTGTGTATAGAGACAATCTTCAAACCTCTATACACTCACAATGACAATCCTGAAACCTCCATACACTCACCATGACAATCACCAAACCTCCATACACTCACCATGACAATCACCAAACATACATACACTCACCATGACAATCACCAAACATCAATGCACTCACCATGACAATCACCAAACCTCAATAGACTCACAATGGCAATCACCGAACATCTATACATTCATCATGACAATCACCAAACCTCCATACACTCACAATGACTATCACCAAACCTCCATACACTCACAATGGCAATAACCAAACATCCATACACTCACCATGACAATCACCGAACCTCAATATACTCATGATGACCATCACCAAACCTCTATACACTCACAATGACTATCACCAAACCTCCATACACTCACCATGACAATCGCCAAACCTCAATACACTCATGATGATAATCACCAAACATTCATACACTTACCATGACAATCACCAAACATTCATACACTTACCATGACAATCACCAAACATTCATACACTCACCATGACAATCTCCGAACCTCCATACACTCATGATGATAATCACCAAACATTCATACACTTACCGTGACAATCACCAAGCCTCTATACACTCACAATGACAATCATTAAACATCAATACACTCACCATGACAATCACCAAACCTCAATACACTCATGATGATAATTACCAAACATTCATACACTCACCATGACAATCACCAAGCCTCAAGACACTCACCATGACAATCACCAAACATTCATACACTTACCGTGACAATCACAAAGCCTCAAGACACTCACCATGACAATCACCAAACCTCCATACACTCATGATGATAATCACCAAACATTCATACACTCACCATGACAATCACCAAACCTCAATACACTCATGATGATAATCACCAAACATTCATACACTTACCGTGACAATCACCAAACATTCATACACTCACCGTGACAATCACCAAACCTCCATACACTCATGATGATAATCACCAAACATTCATACACTTACCGTGACAATCACCAAACATTCATACACTCACCATGACAATCACCAAGCCTCAATACACTAATGATGATAATCACCAAACATTCATACACTTACCGTGACAATCACCAAACATTCATACACTCACCGTGACAATCACCAAACCTCAATACACTCATGATGATAATCACCAAACATTCATACACTTACCGTGACAATCACCAAACATTCATACACTCACCGTGACAATCACCAAACCTCAATACACTCATGATGATAATCACCAAACATTCATACACTCACCATGACAATCACCAAGCCTCAAGACACTCACCATGACAATCACCAAACATTCATACACTTACCGTGACAATCACCAAGCCTCAAGACACTCACCATGACAATCACCAAACCTCCATACACTCATGATGATAATCACCAAACATTCATACGCTCACCATGACAATCACCAAACATTCATACACTCACCATGACAATCTCCGAACCTCAATACACTCATGATGATAATCACCAAACATTCATACACTTACCGTGACAATCACCAAGCCTCAAGACACTCACCATGACAATCACCAAACCTCCATACACTCATGATGATAATCACCAAACATTCATACACTTACCGTGACAATCACCAAGCCTCAAGACACTCAACATGACAATCACCAAACATTCATACACTTACCGTGACAATCACCAAGCCTCTATACACTCACAATGACAATCATTAAACATCAATACACTCACCATGACAATCACCAAACCTCAATACACTCATGATGATAATTACCAAACATTCATACACTCACCATGACAATCACCAAGCCTCAAGACACTCAACATGACAATCACCAAACATTCATACACTTACCGTGACAATCACCAAGCCTCAAGACACTCACCATGACAATCACCAAACCTCCATACACTCATGATGATAATCACCAAACATTCATACGCTCACCATGACAATCACCAAACATTCATACACTCACCATGACAATCTCCGAACCTCAATACACTCATGATGATAATCACCAAACATTCATACACTTACCGTGACAATCACCAAGCCTCAAGACACTCACCATGACAATCACCAAACCTCCATACACTCATGATGATAATCACCAAACATTCATACGCTCACCATGACAATCACCAAACATTCATACACTCACCATGACAATCTCCGAACCTCAATACACTCATGATGATAATCACCAAACATTCATACACTCACCATGACAATCACCAAACATTCATACACTCACCATGACAATCGCCAAACCTCAATACACTCATGATGATAATCACCAAACATTCATACACTCACCATGACAATCACCAAACATTCATACACTTTCCGTGACAATCACCAAGCCTCAAGACACTCACCATGACAATCACCAAACCTCCATACACTCATGATGATAATCACCAAACATTCATACACTTACCGTGACAATCACCAAGCCTCTATACACTCACAATGACAATCATTAAACATCAATACACTCACCATGACAATCACCAAACCTCAATACACTCATGATGATAATTACCAAACATTCATACACTCACCATGACAATCACCAAGCCTCAAGACACTCAACATGACAATCACCAAACATTCATACACTTACCGTGACAATCACCAAGCCTCTATACACTCACAATGACAATCATTAAACATCAATACACTCACCATGACAATCACCAAACCTCAATACACTCATGATGATAATTACCAAACATTCATACACTCACCATGACAATCACCAAGCCTCAAGACACTCAACATGACAATCACCAAACATTCATACACTTACTGTGACAATCACCAAGCCTCTATACACTCACAATGACAATCATTAAACATCAATACACTCACCATGACAATCACCAAACCTCAATACACTCATGATGATAATTACCAAACATTCATACACTTACCGTGACAATCACCAAACATTCATACACTTACCATGACAATCACCAAGCCTCAAGACACTCACCATGACAATCACCAAACCTCAAGACACTCACCATGACAATCACCAAACCTCCATACACTCACCAAACCTCCATACACTCACCATGACAATCACCAAACCTCCATACACTCACCATGAAAATCACCAAACCTCCATACACACATACTATTACAATCACCAAACCTCCATACACTCACAGTGACAATCACCAAACCTCTATACACTCTCCATAACAATCATCAAAACTAGATACACTCACCATGACAATCAGCAAACCTCAACACACTAAACATGACAATCACAACACCTACATTCACCCACCATGACAATCACAAAACTTCCATGCACTTATCGTGACAAAAATCAAACCTCTATACACTCACTGTGACAATAATCAAAGTTCCATACACTTACCATGACAATCATCAATACCTCCATATACTCAGCCTGTGAATCAACAAACCTCCATGCACTGACCGTGGTCATCATCAAACCTCCACTCAGCATGAGAATCATCAAACCTCCATACACTCACCATGACAATCACCAAACCTCCATGCACTGACCGTGGTCATCATCAAACCTCCACTCACCATGAGAATCATTAAACATCCATACACTCACTGTGACAATCACCAAATATCCATACACTAATAATGACAATCACCAAACCTTCATACACTCACTGTGACAATCACCAAAGCCCTATACATTCATCATGACATTTACCAAACCTCCATATACTCAGCCTGTAAATCATCAAAACCTCCATACGCCCACAATGGCAATCCCCAAATATTTATACACTCACCATGACAATTTTTCAACCTCCAATCTCTCATTGCAACAATTACCAAACATCCATACACTCACCATGACTATCACAAAACCACCATATACTCACCATGACTATCATCAAACCTCTATACACTAACCACCACAAATACCGTACCTACAAACACTCATCATGACAATTACAAACCTCCATAACCTCACTATGACACTCACCATGACAAACACATAATCTCGATACACCCACCAGGGCTATCACCAAACCTCCATACACTCACCGTGACAATGACCAAACCTCCATACACTCAGCATGATCATCACCAAACCTCAATACACTCACCATGACAATCACCAAACCTCCATACACTCACCATGACAATCACCAAACCACCATACACTCACCATGACAATCATTAAACCTGCATACACACACTATGACAATCATCAAAACTAGATACACTCAGCTTGACAATCACTTAACCTCAATACAGTAACCATGACAATCTCCAAACCTCAATACACTAACCATGACAATCATCAAACCTCCACACACTAAACATGACAATCATCAAACCCCCATACACTCAACGTGACAATCATCAAACCTCCAAACCCTTACCATGACAGGCACCAAACCTCCATACACTAACCATGACAATCATTAAACTTCTATACACTCACCTTGACAATCATCAAACCTACATACACTCACTATGACAATGACCAAACCTCCATACTCATCGTACCCATCACCAAACATCCTTTCACTCACCATGACAATCATCAAACCTCCATATACTCACCATGACAATCACCAAACTTCAATTTACTCACATGACAATCACAAAACCTCCATACACTCACCATAACTATCACCAAACCTCCATATAATCACCATGACAATCACAAAACCTCCATACACTCACTGTGACAATCATCAATTCTCTACACACTCATCAGAGAATCATCAAACCTCCATACACCCATCATGACAATTATCAAACCTCCATACACTCACCATGACAAACACCAAACATCCATACACTCACCGTGACAATCACCAAACATATATACACTCACCATGACAGTAACCAAACCTCGACCCATACACTCGCCATGACAATTACCAAACCTCCATACACTTACTGTGAAAATCACCAAACCTACATACACTCACCATGGCAATCATCAAACCTCTATACACTCACCCAATCGGAACTCTTCGGGTATTTCCGTGAGCTGTGAAATACACCTCGGATATAAGTGTAGGGTTACAATTTTTCGGGTGAATCGGCATCCGCCTATGAACACCTTTTCTAAGCGTGCATGTTAAGTAGTTCAATGTGTATGGAAGTGTTGGACATCCTTTTTAATCACTTTTGATCAGTAACTCATACCAAACTTGTTTCCCTTATCAAATTTAACGACTTTTTGGATTTTACAGTCAAGATCTATTTTTAGAAACGAAAGAAAGTGACGTCATTCTCGCGGGAAACAATATGGCGTCATCCCTATTATTTCAGAGGTGTTTTCTATTGGATAAACCCGATGTGCTCAGATTGTACACTCACCATGACAATCACCAAACATCAATACAATACAAAATCTTTATTTCACTGAATTCCTTTTTAAGAAGATATGAGGTTAAAATAACATGAAACATAATGTAAACAAGGCGTCTGCTTTGTAATTCTCACTGGTCTCTACCTCTCTATTTCTACCTCGCTATCTCTTCCTCTATATCATCTTTCATATATCACTATCTCTCTATATCACTATCTTTCTATTTGTCATTCCATTGAGAATCAAAGTGCTGAAGGCACTGAAGTTGGATGACATGATTCAAATGGATGATAATCCTGCAAAGGTTAAAAGCAATGGCAACACTATTTCATTTGCTTTACTGCTTGCTTTCATCAGCAATAGACTAAAAACTTTCAAATATCTCAAGGACATCCCAAGAAAAAAACGCTAGTGAGGTTCAGACTTTGGACATCAAGGTTATGAATTTTACATTAGGCCACGTAGGACGGACGCTACAAATTATACTACAGTTGCCAAATGCATCCATATTGGTTGCTGGAATATCTATTATTAGAAAATCGTATGAGTATGAATAGGAAAACAAATAGGAGACAAACACAACAAATATAGTTCTTTTAGTATTTAAAGGTATTTATTTTTCAATAGCTTTCTCTTTTTATTAGTCAGAGACAAACATGTGTGAAGGTGTTTTGTTAAGTGACTTGAAAATAACAAGTTTTACAAAATGTATGTTTTTATTATGCATATTTATACATATGCATAATAGTGACTGCAGAAATCAGTCTTATGAACCAAAATTTAGTTTTTTTTTAACTTTTTACATATTATGATTTGGTAACATGTCAAAATTAATATCTAAAAATTAAAGTCAAAATTCATAAAACTAAAAAAAGAATCATTTATATTGGGAAATTCAAGGCAGTCTTTCTATTTAATTGTGGCCTCTGGTTGTTTAATTGACTCTGGTTGACGTTTCATCGTTTTGACTTCATCCTTTTGAGTATCAACAAGTTTTTTTGTGTGAACTACCTTATAATTTAATAATTTCTTTTCCCTTCATTCTTTCTTATCCAAATTATCCAGTCATATTTTCAAAAGAATGCCTTTTCTCAATATTAGGAGACACCAATGCAAATACTATGTATTCATTGTGAATTGTTTGTTTACCTTCTGCAGTATTCTTCAGAGTTATATCTGACATATGACTAACATTTACAAGATTTAAAAAACACCATTTGCTTTCTCCTAGCGTTACATATTTTAAAACATATTTTAAAACGTTAAAAAGATAATAAACTGATTCTGAAAAAAATCCTACTTCACAAAATAAGTAATTATGTTTAGGATATTTATATATAGGATAACAAATCAGACTCAAAACCTAAATTGACGACCCAAAACAACACCTCTCAAACAAAGCTAAAATGTTTTTACTTCTTGTACTTTCCTTTTAATAAATATTCCTTGTGAGCTTTACATTCAGTTTCTATGAACAACAAACAAAAAGCTGGTTGCCAACTCAAATACATGCACCCTATGATACCAGGAAAAAACGTGATTCTCTTGTTCCATGCTGTCCTTAACATAACACAAAACTATCAAATGGAAAAATGATAAAGAAACCAGATGGCTTTGATATAAAACTTATTATCTTTTCAAGCCAAACACTTTAAGATGGCAGTCCTTAAGGTTCTCCAATCCTACTCCTGTGTATTTTCTTCATCATCCCTGAATTTCACTCAACTGCCAAGGTCCTCCTACTGTTGATGTTTTTTTTGGACACCTATAAAAGAGTATAGATGAAAATGATATTTAGATATGAATACCTTTTTTCTAAAGTGTTAAATGCCATGTCAACAATTTTCATTTATATCATGGATATCCGAAGCCAGTACTAGGTATGAGGTCTGAAGTGTCTTGCCAAAAAACACTCCCAAGAAACCAGAGGTATAGGATCCCTTGGTACAAAGTCAACCACCTTTACCACAAAGGTCACTACAGTGCTTCTTCACAACTTTATACCATGTATATGTAGAGAATACAGAGTTCTATCTACATGTACTATGAAAGTGTTTTTTTAAATTTAGATGGTGAAGTGCAACAGACATGACATCAAATACCATCAACTATTATTGAGTCTAACTGATTGCACACACATATATAAACAAACAAAAATTTTTAAAAGAAATTATTATGTTTTTTGTTAGTTTCACACACATTCTCACTAATGTGAGAAAAAAGGTGAGAAAATTCAGTGGGTTTTTCTTTTCAAGTTTTAGTTATGAGCTGGGTTTTTTTTTCATTTATCATTTCTTCAAGAGCTGTCTCGAAATACTGGCTTTTAAATAATGAATACTTGAATTCTTTTTCTTGCTATGGATAGTCTTGGATGTTATTCTTTCAACCATTTTTTTTCTTAATTAGGTACTACCTAATGACATTTAGCAAAATGTGTCCAGCATGGTAATTATGGTCACTTGTGTCAGTTGAAAGCTAGATGACTCGTAAATGATTCATTCTAAATTACGCTTATGGTTATCTTTATAAAAGAGTTTATGATCGACAGTGCTTTTCAGACTAGAAACGATGATCATTTCTTTGTATTAGGTGATAACAGCTTGATTCAAAACGTCCCACATTTACTCAATCATGATAATTAACATCAAAAGGATAAATTCCTCATAAGTCAAATTTCTCCTTTTTTCTTTTCTTTTATTTTTTGATATGGGTTTTACATCACATCTACATTATTTCAGTTATGTAGCGATGCCCGACTCTTAATGATGGAGGAAGACCCCATACTCAACTGCCCACAAGGGCTGGTCAAGGCGGGTAGAACCATCGGCATTCCGTAAGTCTCCTTTTTTCACAATAGTTTATATTTTAAAGTTGAGACACTTGTGTTCAAAAGACCAAGGTGAGGTACATTTTGTAACCAAACATTGGTGAGGAACATGTTAAGACATTTGTGAGGTATATAATGTGGAATGAAATTGGGGAAGTATACCTTGTATTCAGACATGGGTGACGTAAATGTTGTAAAAAGACATGTATAAGAAGCATGGTGTAAACAGAAACGGGTAAGGAACATGTTGTTTAAAGACATGTGTGATGTAATATTGTAAAGGGACATGGGTGAGGTACATGATGTAAACAGACATGTTTGAGGTACATGTTGCAAACAGATATGGGTGAGGTACAAGTTGTAAACAGACATGGGTGTGGTTAAAGTTGTAAACAGAAAAGGGTGATGTACATGTTGTAAACAGACATGGATGAGGAACATGTTGTAAACAGACATTAGTGAGGTACACGTTGTAACCAGACATGAATGAGGAATTTGTTTTAAACAAATGTTGTATTCAGACAGGGGTAAGGTATATAATGTAGAAGGACATTGGGTAAGTATACGTTGTATTCAGACTTGTGTGACGTGAATGTTGTTAACAGACATTGGTGAGGAACATGTTGTTAACAGACATGCGTAAGGTTCAAGTTGTAAACAGACATATTACAAACAGTTTGGGTAAAGGGACATGGATGAGGTACATGTTGTAAACAGAAATTGCTGAGGAACATGTTGTTAACAGACATGCGTGAGTTACTAGTTGTAAACAGACAAGGGTTAGGTACATGCTGTAAACAGACATGGGTGAGGAACATGTAGTAAAAAGACATGGATGAGGTACATGTTATAAACAGACTTGGGTGAGGTTTATGTTATAAGCAGACAAGAGTGAAGAACTTTTAGTAAACAGACATTGGTGAAGTAAATGTTGTATTCAGACAGGGGTAAGGTATATAATGTGGAAAGACATGGGGGAAGTATACCTCGTATTTAGACATGGGTGTCGTAAATGTAAACAGACATTGGTGTGGAAAATGTTATAGAGATATGAGCGGGGAACATGCTGTACACAGACATAGGTGATGTTGACGTTGTACACGGACATGGGTTAGGTACATTCTGTAAACAGACATGGATGAGGTACAAATTGTTTTAAGACTCGGGTGAGGTAGAAGTTTTACATAGTAAAATGTGAGGTACATATTGTACACAGACATGGATGAGGATTATGTTGTATACAGACGTAGGAAGGTACAAGTTGTTCATGATATACACAGACATGGGTGAGGTATATTTTAGACAGAGACATGCGTGAGATACATGCTGTACACAGACACTGCTGAGGCACATGTTGGTCACAGATATATTTGAAAGACATGCTGTACACACAAATGGGTGAATAACATGTTGTTCACAGACATGGTTAGGAACATGCTGTACATAACAGGTATGAGGTACATATGTTGAACTTAAACATGGGTAAGGAACTTGCTGTACAAAGACATTTGTAAGACATATGCTGAACACAAATATTTGTAAGGTACATGATGTGTTAAGATAAAGGTGATGTACAAAGTTGTACAAAGACATTTGTTAGGAAAATGTTGTACACAGACATGGGTGAGGAACATGCTTCCCACAGAGATTGGTAAGGAACATGTCGTACATAGACATGGACGAGGAACATTTTGAACACAGATATGATTGAAGAACGAGCTGTACACAAATACGGATAAGCTATACGTTTTACACAGACATGGGTAAGATACAAGTTTTCAACAAACATGGGTGAGGTACATAATGTAAACAGACATGGGCGATGTCATGTTGTAAACAAACATTGGTAAGGTACATAGTGTAAACAGACGTGAGAAAGGTACTTGTTGGACACAGATATGGGCGATGTCATAAACAGTCATTGTTGAGGTACATCGTGTAAACAGATATATGTGAGGAATATGTTGTGCACAGACATGGGTAAGGTACATGGTGTTTATGGACATTGGTTAGGAACACAGATATGGGCGATGTCATGTTGTAAACAGTAATTGGTGAGGATCAGGTTGTACACACACATGGGCGATGTTTTGTTGTTAACAAATATGGCCGAGGTACATGATGTGGAAAGACATGGGTGAGGAACACAAAATTAAAGAACATGTGGTAAACGGTCATAGAAGAGGTATATTTTTTAAACGAACATAGGTAAGTTAGAAGTTGTAAACAGACATGGTCGAGGTACATGTTGTTAACAGACCATGGGTGATGAACATGTTTTAAAACATACATGGGCGAGAAACATGTTGTACAATGACATGGATGAGGAATAATGTTGTTAACAGACAAGGGTGAGGTATATGTATAAATTTAGACATGGATGGAATGGATAATGTGGACAGACATAGGTAAGGTATATATTGTATTCAGACAATGGAGAGGAAGATAATGTGGAAAGACATGGGTGAGGTATATGTTAGATTCAGACATGGGTGAGGTATATGTTGAAAACAGACATGGGTGAGGAACATGTTGTAAACAGACACGGGTGAGGAACACGTTCTTAAAAGACATGTGTGATGTAATATTGTAAACAGAAATGAGTGAGATATATGTTTTAAACATACACAGGTGAGGTACATGATGTAAACGGACAAGGGTGATGTCATATTGTTTTTCTAAATGGACGTCGGTGAGGTACATGGCGTACACAGACATGGGCGATGTCATATTGTTAACACACATGGGTAAAGGGACCTTTTGTAAACAGATATGGGATTGATGAAGAACAAAAGTTACAAAGAGTTGGACCTGTTAAACACATTTATGGAATGTGCTGTACACAGATATGGATAGGCTACGTGTTGTACGCAGACATTGATGTGACAAATGTTGTATAGAGACATGGGTTAGGTACATGTTATGTAGGTGTGGTGATTGACATAGTGTGTGTATAGAGACAATCTTCAAACCTCTATACACTCACAATGACAATCCTGAAACCTCCATACACTCACCATGACAATCACCAAACATACATACACTCACCATGACAATCACCAAACCTCTATACACTCACAATGACAATCATTAAACATCAATGCACTCACCATGACAATCACCAAACCTCAATAGACTCACAATGGCAATCACCGAACATCTATACATTCATCATGACAATCACCAAACCTCCATACACTCACAATGACTATCACCAAACCTCCATACACTCACAATGGCAATAACCAAACATCCATACACTCACCATGACAATCACCGAACCTCAATATACTCATGATGACCATCACCAAACTTTCATACACTCACCATGACAATCACCAAACCTCCATACACTCACCATGATAATCACCAAACATTCATACACTTACCGTGACAATCACCAAGCCTCAAGACACTCACAATGACAATCATTAAACATCAATACACTCACCATGACAATCACCAAACCTCAAGACACTCAACATGACAATCACCAAACATTCATACACTTACCGTGACAATCACCAAGCCTCAAGACACTCACAATGACAATCATTAAACATCAATACACTCACCATGACAATCACCAAACCTCAAGACACTCAACATGACAATCACCAAACATTCATACACTTACCGTGACAATCACCAAGCCTCAAGACACTCACCATGACAATCACCAAACCTCAAGACACTCACCATGACAATCACCAAACCTCCATACACTCACCAAACCTCCATACACTCACCATGACAATCACCAAACCTCCATACACTCACCATGACAATCACCAAACCTCCATGCACTGACCGTGGTCATCATCAAACCTCCACTCACCATGAGAATCATTAAACATCCATACACTCACTGTGACAATCACCAAATATCCATACACTAATAATGACAATCACCAAACCTTCATACACTCACTGTGACAATCACCAAAGCTCTATACATTCATCATGACATTTACCAAACCTCCATATACTCAGCCCTGTAAATCATCAAAACCTCCATACGCCCACAATGGCAATCCCCAAATATTCATACACTCACCATGACAATTTTTCAACCTCCAATCTCTCATTGCAACAATTACCAAACATCCATACACTCACCATGACTATCACAAAACCACCATATACTCACCATGACTATCATCAAACCTCTATACACTAACCACCACAAATACCATACCTACAAACACTCATCATGACAATTACAAACCTCCATAACCTCACTATGACACTCACCATGACAAACACATAATCTCGATACACCCACCAGGGCTATCACCAAACCTCCATACACTCACCGTGACAATCACCAAACCTCCATACACTCAGCATGATCATCACCAAACCTCAATACACTCACCATGACAATCACCAAACCTCCATACACTCACCATGACAATCACCAAACCACCATACACTCACCATGACAATCATCAAACCTGCATACACACACTATGACAATCATCAAAACTAGATACACTCAGCTTGACAATCACTTAACCTCAATACAGTAACCATGACAATCTCCAAACCTCCACACACTAAACATGACAATCATCAAACCTCCATACACTCAACGTGACAATCATCAAACCTCCAAACCCTTACCATGACAGGCACCAAACCTCCATACACTAACCATGACAATCATCAAACCTACATACACTCACTATGACAATGACCAAACCTCCATACTCATCGTACCCATCACCAAACATCCTTTCACTCACCATGACAATCATCAAACCTCCATATACTCACCATGACAATCACCAAACTTCAATTTACTCACATGACAATCACAAAACCTCCATACACTCACCATAACTATCACCAAACCTCCATATAATCACCATGACAATCACAAAACCTCCATACACTCACTGTGACAATCATCAATTCTCTACACACTCATCAGAGAATCATCAAACCTCCATACACCCATCATGACAATTATCAAACCTCCATACACTCACCATGACAAACACCAAACATCCATACACTCACCGTGACAATCACCAAACATATATACACTCACCATGACAGTAACCAAACCTCGACCCATACACTCGCCATGACAATTACCAAACCTCCATACACTTACTGTGAAAATCACCAAACCTACATACACTCACCATGGCAATCATCAAACCTCTATACACTCACCCAATCGGAACTCTTCGGGTATTTCCGTGAGCTGTGAAATACACCTCGGATATAAGTGTAGGGTTACAATTTTTCGGGTAAATCGGCATCTGCCGATGAACACCTTTTCTAAGCATGCATGTTAAGTAGTTCAATGTGTATGGAAGTGTTGGACATCCTTTTTAATCACTTTTGATCAGTAACTCATACCAAACTTGTTTCCCTTATCAAATTTAACGACTTTTTGGATTTTACAGTCAAGATCTATTTTTAGAAACGAAAGAAAGTGACGTCATTCTCGCGGGAAACAATATGGCGTCATCCCTATTATTTCAGAGGTGTTTTCTATTGGATAAACCCGATGTGCTCAGATTGTACACTCACCATGACAATCACCAAACATCAATACAATACAAAATCTTTATTTCACTGAATTCCTTTTTAAGAAGATATGAGGTTAAAATAACATGAAACATAATGTAAACAAGGCGTCTGCTTTGTAATTCTCACTGGTCTCTACCTCTCTATTTCTACCTCGCTATCTCTTCCTCTATATCATCTTTCATATATCACTATCTCTCTATATCACTATCTTTCTATTTGTCATTCCATTGAGAATCAAAGTGCTGAAGGCACTGAAGTTGGATGACATGATTCAAATGGATGATAATCCTGCAAAGGTTAAAAGCAATGGCAACACTATTTCATTTGCTTTACTGCTTGCTTTCATCAGCAATAGACTAAAAACTTTCAAATATCTCAAGGACATCCCAAGAAAAAAACGCTAGTGAGGTTCAGACTTTGGACATCAAGGTTATGAATTTTACATTAGGCCACGTAGGACGCTACAAATTATACTACAGTTGCCAAATGCATCCATATTGGTTGCTGGAATATCTATTATTAGAAAATCGTATGAGTATGAATAGGAAAACAAATAGGAGACAAACACAACAAATATAGTTCTTTTAGTATTTAAAGGTATTTATTTTTCAATAGCTTTCTCTTTTTATTAGTCAGAGACAAACATGTGTGAAGGTGTTTTGTTAAGTGACTTGAAAATAACAAGTTTTACAAAATGTATGTTTTTATTATGCATATTTATACATATGCATAATAGTGACTGCAGAAATCAGTCTTATGAACCAAAATTTAGTTTTTTTTTAACTTTTTACATATTATGATTTGGTAACATGTCAAAATTAATATCTAAAAATTTAAGTCAAAATTCATAAAACTAAAAAAAGAATCAGTTATATTGGGAAATTCAAGGCAGTCTTTCTATTTAATTGTGGCCTCTGGTTGTTTAATTGACTCTGGTTGACGTTTCATCGTTTTGACTTCATCCTTTTGAGTATCAACAAGTTTTTTTGTGTGAACTACCTTATAATTTAATAATTTCTTTTCCCTTCATTCTTTCTTATCCAAATTATCCAGTCATATTTTCAAAAGAATGCCTTTTCTCAATATTAGGAGACACCAATGCAAATACTATGTATTCATTGTGAATTGTTTGTTTACCTTCTGCAGTATTCTTCAGAGTTATATCTGACATATGACTAACATTTACAAGATTTAAAAAACACCATTTGCTTTCTCCTAGCGTTACATATTTTAAAACATATTTTAAAACGTTAAAAAGATAATAAACTGATTCTGAAAAAAATCCTACTTCACAAAATAAGTAATTATGTTTAGGATATTTATATATAGGATAACAAATCAGACTCAAAACCTAAATTGACGACCCAAAACAACACCTCTCAAACAAAGCTAAAATGTTTTTACTTCTTGTACTTTCCTTTTAATAAATATTCCTTGTGAGCTTTACATTCAGTTTCTATGAACAACAAACAAAGAGCTGGTTGCCAACTCAAATACATGCACCCTATGATACCAGGAAAAAACGTGATTCTCTTGTTCCATGCTGTCCTTAACATAACACAAAACTATCAAATGGAAAAATGATAAAGAAACCAGATGGCTTTGATATAAAACTTATTATCTTTTCAAGCCAAACACTTTAAGATGGCAGTCCTTAAGGTTCTCCAATCCTACTCCTGTGTATTTTCTTCATCATCCCTGAATTTCACTCAACTGCCAAGGTCCTCCTACTGTTGATGTTTTTTTTGGACACCTATAAAAGAGTATAGATGAAAATGATATTTAGATATGAATACCTTTTTTCTAAAGTGTTAAATGCCATGTCAACAATTTTCATTTATATCATGGATATCCGAAGCCAGTACTAGGTATGAGGTCTGAAGTGTCTTGCCAAAAAACACTCCCAAGAAACCAGAGGTATAGGATCCCTTGGTACAAAGTCAACCACCTTTACCACAAAGGTCACTACAGTGCTTCTTCACAACTTTATACCATGTATATGTAGAGAATACAGAGTTCTATCTACATGTACTATGAAAGTGTTTTTTTAAATTTAGATGGTGAAGTGCAACAGACATGACATCAAATACCATCAACTATTATTGAGTCTAACTGATTGCACACACATATATAAACAAACAAAAATTTTTAAAAGAAATTATTATGTTTTTTGTTAGTTTCACACACATTCTCACTAATGTGAGAAAAAAGGTGAGAAAATTCAGTGGGTTTTTCTTTTCAAGTTTTAGTTATGAGCTGGGTTTTTTTTTCATTTATCATTTCTTCAAGAGCTGTCTCGAAATACTGGCTTTTAAATAATGAATACTTGAATTCTTTTTCTTGCTATGGATAGTCTTGGATGTTATTCTTTCAACCATTTTTTTTCTTAATTAGGTACTACCTAATGACATTTACAAAATGTGTCCAGCATGGTAATTATGGTCACTTGTGTCAGTTGAAAGCTAGATGACTCGTAAATGATTCATTCTAAATTACGCTTATGGTTATCTTTATAAAAGAGTTTATGATCGACAGTGCTTTTCAGACTAGAAACGATGATCATTTCTTTGTATTAGGTGATAACAGCTTGATTCAAAACGTCCCACATTTACTCAATCATGATAATTAACATCAAAAGGATAAATTCCTCATAAGTCAAATTTCTCCTTTTTTCTTTTCTTTTATTTTTTGATATGGGTTTTACATCACATCTACATTATTTCAGTTATGTAGCGATGCCCGACTCTTAATGATGGAGGAAGACCCCATACTCAACTGCCCACAAGGGCTGGTCAAGGCGGGTAGAACCATCGGCATTCCGTAAGTCTCCTTTTTTCACAATAGTTTATATTTTAAAGTTTTTTTTTGTTTTTTTTCACTCATTTTCATTGTTATGACTCTATACTTCATTTGTATCTAAATTTAAATCCATATGACAGACTTGGTAAAAAAAAAAAAAAAAAACATATCCAAAGTCATATCTTAGTTGTTGTGATAGGACATACATTGTATCAACCATTTTGCATAACACTATATGCTAAGTCTGATATAGATCTGAGGGTAAAACATGCTTACCCTGAGGTACTGCATTCTATGCTGTAGCGACTGGTACACCAGTCTGACATTGTCTGGGGTTAATTGGTGGGACAGGCCTGCAAAATGCTTCTCTACAACCTTCGTCTGAAACAGAAATTATAAATACCAACAGCATAGGTGTTTAACATCATTGATTGTTAATGACATCAGAGCTCAATTTGGTCACCACTACTTCTATATATGATATCAAAATTTATCCTTTTCCCCTTTACTATGGACAATCTATAATTCATCAACCACATTAAATATCAAATAAACACAGAATATAATTCCAGCTTGCTTTATTCCAGCTTGCGATGCAAGGCACATAGAAAGTGTCTGTTGAATATCTAAGCATGACTTGCAGTCTTTTTAAACATTAAGGTTCTTGATTTAAGTAAATCTTTTTTCTTTACATGCTCAAATAATCACATTAGCCGAAAAAGGCAAGAAACAAATATGTTCTTAATGATTTGAGAGCATTTCCAAAAGTGAAATTGTAAGTTTTATGTCTACCTTTTGAAAACACTACAATGTTAAATTTAGAAATGTAATTACAGTAAGTAAGTTTCCATTTATCACAATAAGTCTGGTATATATCAAGTGCATTTTGTAATTCCTGTTCTGTGTACGCCATTAAAACCTTGTCGTCTGCGTAAAGAAGAATGAAAAGTTCTAAAAAACATTGATTTCGTTATTCACGTTAATATAATTGACGTCTGGTATGGTAATACCATTAAGAATGCCTGAATCATTAAAAAAAAGCATGAAGATCATTCAGGTATAGAGAAAAAATTTATCGGTGAAACGTTTTCTCCCTGTCTCAGCCCGATCAAGCACGAGGAAAGCTGTGAGCACGTGGTCCCTTGACTCATACATGATTTCATGTCATTATACATGTGTTTAATTAGACGAAAACATTTTCCGTTGATATAAAATGACAACAGTTTATGCCAGACCCCGTTTCTCTAAACAGAATCAAAAGCTTGCTTTAAGTCAATGAAAGCAAAAACTAATTTTTGTTTGTTTTTGAATGCTATTTGGATTAAACTATGTAAAATAAACATGTTGTCTTTCGTGGAAAACCCTTTTCCGAATCCCGATTGACAATCATTTATAATATTGTGTTTTTCGGTATAATCATGTAATCTTTTATTTAAAAATGCTCGTGAACAGGTTTCCCAGACAACTCAACAATGTAATAGGGCGATAATTTGAAGGATCATTAGGATTCCCCTTATTTTTGTAGATCGGACGTATCATGCCGACTGACCGGTTTTTGTTCGTTTCAACTTTTCTATTGTTCTGTTTTGCTCGTTTTTTGAGTACTTGGTCAGCACTGATTTATATGTTCTACTGCATTGTTTTAAGTGATACCTATTTATTTCTGATTTGTTTCATTTAAAACGATATTTAGCCCTATGAAATTGTTATCGTGCCTTGTCACAGTCTCCCTTGAACGATTAGAGGACGATTTTTCTGTTTGAGTTTATGTATTTGACACGTATTATGACAGATATTTGTTTTGGTCTGACCAAAACATTTTTTTGTTATTTCATGAAACAGATTTCCAAGGCTGTCGACGATTTAATCGACATCATTTTGCACGATCTCGTTTTTGAATTGAATATCTGAGATCTTTTGCAGAAGTTCATCCATACACTTTGTATCGATGCTTCGGCAGAAGGTATCAGATCTTCTATGATTCCATCGGACTGTCGTTATTTCTTCGGTATGTTTACAATTACATATTAATGGATTATGGTACATGTATGATAAAGACAATTCTACAGGACAATGAACATCGGATAAAATCTAGCACTTGTAAAATTTCAACATGTTTAAATAATTTAGAATTACATATAAAATAATCAACCATGCTCGCTTTTTTTACAAGTTAATTTACCACATAATTATCACCCTTTACTCTACCATTTAGAAAAAACAAGCTTCTCTCATGTAAGAAATCAATACGTTGATAACCCAGATTATTGATTGATGGATCACTATTTTGTCGCTTTATTTGTACTCTTGTGTTTTAAAATGCTAACCATTTCAAAGTTATATTCCTCAATTAACTCCTCCGAGTTTAAAGATTGGAGAATACAGTTATCCATCTGAATATAATCTGAGTTACTCTTGGTACGAGAGCTATTCTTGTGAAAGAAGGGAATATGGTTCGTTTACAGAGTATAAGGAGTTTTTCTGGGGGTATAATAAAACACCCCACACAGAAGATCCTCATTATCGGCAAACTGTTTTGATAAAGTTAACCAAATAGCGTGCTTGTTTTCTGTTTCATAAATAGTCATATGAGCTGTTAAACTGCTCTTAATTAACAACCCTATTCCTCCAGACTTTCTATTTGATAATTTACGTCTATTATTTGAATAATAAGTATAACCCTCTTTATTGAAATAGTTGGAATCATCCATTTTAGTTTCTTGCAGTCCGACAATATCGTACTTTTACACTGTTTCTATAAACTCTGGAAAATGTTGTTTGCTGAGTAAGCCACATACATTCAAGCTAAGAAATTTAATATTGGAAATTGTTTTTGGTTGTGTAGGTTGCTCTTCAAGGCTGTGTTCTTTGTAATAGTTCTGGTTGACTTCTTCCACAACGTTTCTATTGAGTGTTTCTAAACTCGGCCGATCACACTTTTTGGTCAGATATTGCGTATACCCCGCACATTCCTAACGGTTGTTAGCCACTGCGTTGCACGCACTTTGTGCTGTTATTGGATCTAGATGAACTGGATTGTTTACGGTGGTTGATTTCGTACGCACGAAAAATTGGTTTATTTGCGAACGGTTGGTCTCGGTTGACGGGATTTCGGGTTGAAGTACACCATGACATTCATCAGACCTACATACACTAACTATGACAATCACCAAACCTCTATACACCCACCGTGAAAATAACCAAATCTCCATACACTCATTGAGATCATCAACAAACATCCATACAATCACCATGACAATCATCAAACTTCGTTATACTCACCTTGACAATCACCAAACCACAATACACTCACCATGGCAATCACAAAACTTCAAAACTTTCACCATGACAATCATCAAACCTCCATAGACTCGCCTTGACAATCATCAAACCTCAATACAATCACCATGACAATCATCAAACCTTCATATAGTCACCTTGACAATCACCAAACCTCAATACACTCACCATGACAATCACCAAACCTCAAAACTTCCACCATGACAAATCATCAAACCTCCATAGACTCGCCTTGACAATCACCAAACCTCCATACACTCACCATGACAATAACCAATCCTTCATATACTCACTTTGACAATAACCAAACCTCCATACACTCACCATGAAAATAACCAAACCTCCATACACTCACCATGACAGTCACCAAACCTCCATACACTCACCATGACAATAACCAATCCTCCATACACTCACTATGACCGTCACCAAACCTCCATACACTCACCATGACAATCACCAAACCTCCATACACTCACCATGACAGTCACCAATCCTCCATACACTCACCATGACAATAACCAAACCTCCATACACTCACCATGACAGTCACCAAACCTCCATACACTCACCATGACAATAACCAAACCTCCATACACTCACCATGACAATAACCAAACCTCCTTACACTCACCATGACAATAACCAAACCTCCATACACTCACCATGACAGTCAACAAACCTCCATACACTCACCATGGCAAGCACCAAACATCTAAACACTTTACCATGACAATAACCAAACCTCCATACACTCACCATGACAGTCACCAAACCTCCATACACTCACCATGGCAAGCACCAAACCTCCATACACTCACCATGACAGTCACCAAACCTCCATACACTCACCGTGATAATCATCAAACCTCCATACACTCACCATGACAATAACCAATCCTCAATACACTCACCATGACAGTCATGAAACCTCCATACACTCACCATGACAATAACCAAACCTCCATACACTTACCATGACAATCACTAATCCTCCATCCACTCACCATGACAATCACCAAACCTCAAAACTTCCACCATGACAAATCATCAAACCTCCATAGACTCGCCTTGACAATCACCAAACCTCCATACACTCACCATGACAATAACCAATCCTTCATATACTCACTTTGACAATAACCAAACCTCCATACACTCACCATGAAAATAACCAAACCTCCATACACTCACCATGACAGTCACCAAACCTCCATACACTCACCATGACAATAACCAATCCTCCATACACTCACTATGACCGTCACCAAACCTCCATACACTCACCATGACAATCACCAAACCTCCATACACTCACCATGACAGTCACCAATCCTCCATACACTCACCATGACAATAACCAAACCTCCATACACTCACCATGACAGTCACCAAACCTCCATACACTCACCATGACAATAACCAAACCTCCATACACTCACCATGACAATAACCAAACCTCCATACACTCACCATGACAATAACCAAACCTCCTTACACTCACCATGACAATAACCAAACCTCCATACACTCACCATGACAGTCAACAAACCTCCATACACTCACCATGGCAAGCACCAAACATCTAAACACTTTACCATGACAATAACCAAACCTCCATACACTCACCATGACAGTCACCAAACCTCCATACACTCACCATGGCAAGCACCAAACCTCCATACACTCACCATGACAGTCACCAAACCTCCATACACTCACCGTGATAATCATCAAACCTCCATACACTCACCATGACAATAACCAATCCTCAATACACTCACCATGACAGTCATGAAACCTCCATACACTCACCATGACAATAACCAAACCTCCATACACTTACCATGACAATCACTAATCCTCCATCCACTCACCATGACAATCACCAAACCTCCATACACTCACCATGACAACCACCAAACATCTATAAACTCATCGTGACAAACACTAAACCTCCAAACACTCACAATGACAGTCACCAAACTTCTATACACTCACCTTGACAATTACCAAACATCCATACACTCACTGTGATAATCACCAAACCTCCATACCCTCAGCATGTCAATCATCAAACCTCCATACCCTCACCATGACAATCATCAAAACTAGATACATTCACCATGACAATAATCAAACATCCATACACTCACCATGACAATCACCAAACCTCCATACACTCACCATGACAATCACCAAACCTCCATACACTCACTATGACCGTCACCAAACCTCCATACACTCACCATGACAATCACCAAACCTCCATACACTCACCATGACAGTCACCAATCCTCCATACACTCACCATGACAATAACCAAACCTCCATACACTCACCATGACAGTCACCAAACCTCCATACACTCACCATGACAATAACCAATCCTCCATACACTCACCATGACAATAACCAAACCTCCATACACTCACCATGACAATAACCAAACCTCCATACACTCACCATGACAGTCAACAAACCTCCATACACTCACCATGGCAAGCACCAAACATCTAAACACTTTACCATGACAATAACCAAACCTCCATACACTCACTGATTTATATGTTCTACTGCATTGTTTTAAGTGATACCTATTTATTTCTGATTTGTTTCATTTAAAACGATATTTAGCCCTATGAAATTGTTATCGTGCCTTGTCACAGTCTCCTTTGAACCATAGAGGACGATTTTTCTGTTTGAGTTTATGTATTTGACACGTTTTATGACAGATATTTGTTTTGGTCTGACCAAAACATTTTTCTGTTATTTCATGAAACAGATTTCCAAGGCTGTCGACGATTTAATCGACATCATTTTGCACGATCTCGTTTTTGAATTGAATATCTGAGATCTTTTGCAGAAGTTCATCCATACACTTTGTATCGATGCTTCGGCAGAAGGTATCAGATCTTCTATGATTCCATCGGACTGTCGTTATTTCTTCGGTATGTTTACAATTACATATTAATGGATTATGGTACATGTATGATAAAGACAATTCTACAGGACAATGAACATCGGATAAAATCTAGCACTTGTAAAATTTCAACATGTTTAAATAATTTAGAATTACATATAAAATAATCAACCATGCTCGCTTTTTTTACAAGTTAATTTACCACATAATTATCACCCTTTACTCTACCATTTAGAAAAAACAAGCTTCTCTCATGTAAGAAATCAATACGTTGATAACCCAGATTATTGATTGATGGATCACTATTTTGTCGCTTTATTTGTACTCTTGTGTTTTAAAATGCTAACCATTTCAAAGTTATATTCCTCAATTAACTCCTCCGAGTTTAAAGATTGGAGAATACAGTTATCCATCTGAATATAATCTGAGTTACTCTTGGTACGAGAGCTATTCTTGTGAAAGAAGGGAATATGGTTCGTTTACAGAGTATAAGGAGTTTTTCTGGGGGTATAATAAAACACCCCACACAGAAGATCCTCATTATCGGCAAACTGTTTTGATAAAGTTAACCAAATAGCGTGCTTGTTTTCTGTTTCATAAATAGTCATATGAGCTGTTAAACTGCTCTTAATTAACAACCCTATTCCTCCAGACTTTCTATTTGATAATTTACGTCTATTATTTGAATAATAAGTATAACCCTCTTTATTGAAATAGTTGGAATCATCCATTTTAGTTTCTTGCAGTCCGACAATATCGTACTTTTACACTGTTTCTATAAACTCTGGAAAATGTTGTTTGCTGAGTAAGCCACATACATTCAAGCTAAGAAATTTAATATTGGAAATTGTTTTTGGTTGTGTAGGTTGCTCTTCAAGGCTGTGTTCTTTGTAATAGTTCTGGTTGACTTCTTCCACAACGTTTCTATTGAGTGTTTCTAAACTCGGCCGATCACACTTTTTGGTCAGATATTGCGTATACCCCGCACATTCCTAACGGTTGTTAGCCACTGCGTTGCACGCACTTTGTGCTGTTATTGGATCTAGATGAACTGGATTGTTTACGGTGGTTGATTTCGTACGCACGAAAAATTGGTTTATTTGCGAACGGTTGGTCTCGGTTGACGGGATTTCGGGTTGAAGTACACCATGACATTCATCAGACCTACATACACTAACTATGACAATCACCAAACCTCTATACACCCACCGTGAAAATAACCAAATCTCCATACACTCATTGAGATCATCAACAAACATCCATACAATCACCATGACAATCATCAAACTTCGTTATACTCACCTTGACAATCACCAAACCACAATACACTCACCATGACAATCACAAAACTTCAAAACTTTCACCATGACAATCATCAAACCTCCATAGACTCGCCTTGACAATCACCAAACCTCAATACAATCACCATGACAATCATCAAACCTTCATATAGTCACCTTGACAATCACCAAACCTCAATACACTCACCATGACAATCACCAAACCTCAAAACTTCCACCATGACAAATCATCAAACCTCCATAGACTCGCCTTGACAATCACCAAACCTCCATACACTCACCATGACAATAACCAATCCTTCATATACTCACTTTGACAATAACCAAACCTCCATACACTCACCATGAAAATAACCAAACCTCCATACACTCACCATGACAGTCACCAAACCTCCATACACTCACCATGACAATAACCAATCCTCCATACACTCACCATGACAGTCACCAAACCTCCATACACTCACCATGACAATAACCAAACCTCCATACACTCACCATGACAATAACCAAACCTCCATACACTCACCATGACAATAACCAATCCTCCATACACTCACCATGACAATAAACAAACCTCCATACACTCACCATGACAGTCACCAAACCTCCATACACTCACCATGACAATAACCAATCCTCCATACACTCACTATGACCGTCACCAAACCTCCATACACTCACCATGACAATCACCAAACCTCCATACACTCACCATGACAGTCACCAATCCTCCATACACTCACCATGACAATAACCAAACCTCCATACACTCACCATGACAGTCACCAAACCTCCATACACTCACCATGACAATAACCAATCCTCCATACACTCACCATGACAATAACCAAACCTCCATACACTCACCATGACAATAACCAAACCTCCATACACTCACCATGACAGTCAACAAACCTCCATACACTCACCATGGCAAGCACCAAACATCTAAACACTTTACCATGACAATAACCAAACCTCCATACACTCACCATGACAGTCACCAAACCTCCATACACTCACCATGACAATCACCGAACCTCCATACACTCAACATTACAATCACCAAACTTCCATACACTCACCATGGCAATCACCAAACATCTATACACCCACCATGACAACCATCAAACATCCATACACTCATTATGACAATCAACAAACATCCATACACACATCGTGACAAACACTAAACATCCATACACTCATTATGACAATCAACAAACATCCATACACACATCGTGACAAACACCAAACCTTCATACACTCACCTTGACAATCATCAAACATCCATACACTCACCATGACAATCATCGAAGCTCCATACACTCGCCGTGACAATCACCAAAGATCTATACACTCATGATTATAATCACCAAATCTCAATACACTCACCATGACAATCACCAAACATATATACACTCATTTTGACAATAACTAAACCTCCATACACTTACTGTTACAATCACCAAACTTGCATACACTCATAATGCCAATCACCAAACCTACATACACTCACCATGGCAATCATCAAACCTCGATACACACACCATGACAATCAACAAACATCCATACACTCATCGTGCCCATCACCAAATAAAAATACACTCACCATGACAATCATCGAAGCTCCATTACCCTCGCCGTAACAATCATCAATTCTCTTACACACTCATCAGAGAATCACCAAACCTCGATACACACACCATGACAATCATCAAACATCTGTACACTCATAATGACAATCACCAAACCTCCATACACTCACCGTGACAATCATCGAAGCTCCATACACTCGCCGTGACAATCACCAAAGATCTATACACTCATCATGACAATCACCAAACCTCCATACACTCACCTTGACAATAACCAAACCTCCATACACTCACCATGGCAAGCACCAAAACTAAACTTAACCTCCATACACTCACCATGACAATAACCAAACCTCCATACACTCACCATGACAGTCACCAAACCTCCATACACTCACCATGGCAAGCATCAAAACTATACATTCATAATCACAATCTCAAAACCTCCATACACTCATAATGACAATCACCAAACATCCATACACACATCGTGACAAACACTAAACCTCCATACACTCACCATGACAGTTACCAAACCTTCATACACTCACCTTGACAATTATCAAACCTCTAAACACTCATGATTATAATCACCAAACATCCATACACTCACCATGACAATCACCAAACATCTATACACTCACCATGACAATCACCAAACATCTATACAATCATTATGACAATCACCAAACATCTATACACTCAACGTGACAATCACCAAACCTCCATACACTCACCATGATCATCACCAAACCTCAATACACTCAAAATGACAATTACCAAACATCCATACAGTCACCTTGACGATCACCAAACATCTATACACTCACCATGACAATTACCAAACCTCTCTGCACTCATCATGTCAATCATCAAACCTACATACACTAACTATGACAATCACTAAATTTCTATACACCCTCCGTGAAAATAACCAAATCTCCATACACTCATTGAGATCATCAACAAACATCCATACAATCACCATGACAATCATCAACCCTCCATATACTCACCTTGACAATCACCAAACCTCAATACACTCACCATGACAATCACCAAACTTCAAAACTTTCACCATGAGAATCATCAAACCTCCATAGACTCACCTTGATAATCACCAAACCTCAATACACTCACCATGAAAATCATCAAACCTTCATATACTCACTTTGACAATCACCAAACCTCAATACACTCACAATGACAATCATCAAACCTCCATATACTCATTGAGATCATCAACAAACATCAATACAATCACCATGACAATCATCAACACTCCATATACTCACCTTGACAATCATCAACACTCCATATACTCACCTTGACAATCACCAAACCTCAATACACTCACCATGACAATCACCAAACCTCAAAACTTTCACCATGACAATCACCAAACCTCTATATACTCAACCCGACAATCATCAAATCTCCACAAACTAAACATAACAATCATCAAACCTCCATACACTCAAGGTACCAATCATCAAACCTCCATACACTCACCATAACAATAACCAATCCTCCATACACTCACCATGACAATAACC
>OX401410.1:4497615-4515115 GCA_947846245.1 Cerastoderma edule | reverse complement strand
GGTAGCCTTACCCGAATAGTAGTATTCCTTTAAGTCGTTGAGTGACTTTGCGCAGTTAAGGAGTAAGTAAGTCCCGCGTCTGATCCTACAATTTCGGAGCGGAGTAACCTCGTTTGTAGCCACGACCCCGTGATAGATGTGCCGTTTATTAAGGATAGTGGCAACTTGTTTCACGTAATTCTCAGAGAATTGTCCTGGCTCTACCATCAAACCGTGCATCTCCGTCAACTGGAAGGCGTTTAACTCTGAAAAATAACAATTTCAAATCGTAATTGTTTCTAAGCATGGGCGTAGCTTGACTGAAATGAATGTTTAGGCACGTCATTCTAGATGGTCCGGGGGCATGCTCCCACGTGAAAAAAATGCAGTCTGAAATCGATAAGGTGCGTTCTTGCATGTATTTGAGCACACAAAAATATATTTTGTTTAAGCAGGAAATGGAGGTCTATTGCGTTTTGGTGATTTTTCTTGTTATTTTTTTCTCACTATTTTTGCCTCCTGAAATAAAAGTGTAGTGCCCCAAGGAAGTTACGCCAATGCTAAGGTCAACGTCTGTGCAAGATAAATTTCTAGACGGTGTGTCGTAAAAAAGATGGCCTGTTATGAAAAAGTGTTATTGTTGAAGTTCACACTTCCTTGTAAGGAACATGAAGCATTAAAGCTGTTTACTATGCAATAAAATATAACTGACAATATAGCTAGTGTCGACAGGACTCAGAATGGTGTTTTATGCCATTGAAAACCGAAAAAGATGACGACAATTGTGACATTACGAAGTATAACTCTTGTCATAATTATGTTAAGTCAATTATCGGTTACTTCCCTTTGATTCTCAAAAGTGGGACCCGCATACCCAAACTCCTCACAGTGATCTCCCTTTATGGGGTTGATCACTGCCATCACAATGTCACATGACCACCTACCTATAAACGGAAATGGCGTTAAAAGATGGCGGCGAAACTAAAAAATTGTAATCCATTTGCGCTTTATTTATAAATAAAACCATTTTTTTCCACTTAACTGGTCAGAAATCAATACAACACGATATTGTTACTAAATTAACTAAGATATCCGGTAATCTCTTAATAAAACAGCATCATTTGAATTTCATCCAAATCTGGATGAAAAATCTTGTGGTGGCTGTGATCGATGCAGCGTAAGCAATGGGAGATTACTGTGAGGAGTTTGCCGCATACCGGCAGTGGATATATTCTGTTGATATAACAATTGGACGTTTTTGATGACTCTAAATCTTTTTTGTCCGTCTAGAGATCTAGAAATCGTAAACATTGCAAAAGCCGACAAGTTTTGCAAACTTTGATTTCACACATTTGACAAAGGAATCACACGTGTAAGAAACATGTGACACATAATTCATCCAGTTATTTAACAACTAAAGATGAACCCGACAAACCTATATCTTACACATATTAGATAATATGTTTAAACGTTTAAAGACAGACAAACTTATTTAGAGAAGATCTGGATAACGAAACTGGAATTTATGGTATATACACATAACCACATAGCCAGAGATCAAAACGGCAGTCTCGATTAAAAAAGGAAACAACGAAATAATAGAGGCATTACACGTATGCAGAATTATTGAAAGCAAAAGAAGAAACGGCCCATAAAGACTCATGGACATCCACAGAACATACGAAATAAAGAACATGTTCCAATACAGTAAATAGATAAGCGTAAATGATTAAGGTATGTAACAACCAGTGATGTAATAAAGTTGCATACTGTAGTAATTATTACAAAACAGGTTGAAATTTATTACATTTTGTGTTTTTCGTTGCTAACCCGTTATATAATAAAGTTACATAATGTAATAATTATTACAAAACGGGTTGAAATTTATTACATTTTGCGTTTTTCGATGCCAACCCGTTATGTAATAAAGTTGTAATATGTAAATCATCATGACGAAACGGGTTGATTTTTTTTTCAAAAGTGTTTTTTTTTTACAAACCCGATATGAGGTTAAATTCATAATGGTTACATGGTGATATCTTCACACAAAGGGTGACCTCTTCCAAGCCAAAACAGGCTTATTAGCAGAAGCCAAACGTTATAAGAATCTTTGTTTGAGCAATTGTTAAGCAAGAGCTTAACCGAAACTAAATGAAAAGCTAGTTTAAAGGAAATAAAAACATCGACATACAGTAATATGTGTTTAAAAGATAGTTATGAAAAGCGTTTTATGTTTATTAAATCGATAAGTGAGTGCTTACAGTTACATACACGTACGTTATTTGTAAGCACACCACAGACCATAATGAAAAAAGTTAAAAGAATTTGATCGAACTTCATCATTAAATGCCTGATTTAACCCCAAAAGGGTTTTAACTCTGTCGTAATCAGTTAACGATTCAAACAAAAGTAAGATACGTTGATCGAAAAGCAATCGTATAGTTTCTTTGAAAGCAATAGAGATAGATCGAACTAAAACACAGCTAGTCATTATATGCATTGTTAAGCTGTCTTTTATATGCCGATGATATTATATTGTTCGCAGAATCAGAATTAGATATGCAAAGTATGCTCGATTATGTCAATAATTGGTGTCGCAAATGGAGACTGTGTATAAATCATGCGAAATCTAATTGCATTAATTTTAGAAATAAGGGAAAATCCAGAAGTGAGTTTCCTTTCACATTAGGCGATGTACGCTTAGATTATACAGATTCCTATAGATATTTAGGTGTTTTACTTAATGAAAATTTAGATTATGGATACACCGCGGATACACTTGCACAATCCGGAAGGATCGATAATATCAAAAGTCCACAAACATAAAGATATTGGTTTCAAAACATATCATAAATTATATGAGTCATGTGTAGTACCAGTCATTGATTACTGTTCTTCTACATGGGGATTCAAAGATTTTAAAACTATTGATTCGATACAAAACAGATGTTGTAGGTATTTTTTAGGTGTTCACAAATATTCACCATTACTGTCAGTCGCTGGCGATATGGGTTTGGTTAACTGCCGACATAGACGTTGGGTCAATATGCTCCGACTGTGGAATCGGATTGTAAATATGAGTGACAGTCGCATTCCAAAAGCTATTTTAAATTACGACATGAATTCAAATAACAAAACATGGTGTTCTGAAATCAAATCCATTCTGGAAACAGCAGATTGCTTACAATTCTTTAATTCGAAATCGTCTGTTGATTTGAAATACGTTCAAAATATACTTTCAGTAAAGGCGTCTGAAAGCTGGGGTATTGATATTTATAATAAACCAAAACTAAGGACCTAAACAAAATTTAAACAAAAATTTTACACTGAACCTTATATTCTTACTTCAATCCCGAAAATAGAAAGATCGTATTTAGCACAATTTAGATTTGGTATTTTACCTTTACATATAGAAACTGGTAGATATATTGGCCGCCCCATACATGAACGTATATACATCGTATGTGGACCTGACGCTAACGAAGTAGAAGATGAACTTCACTTCTTATTAAAATGTTCAAAGTATAATGACTTAAGACAATGCTTGTTTATCAAAGCTTACAATAAAAACAATGATTTTAATACTTTTACCGATGACGAAAAACTCATCTTCTTACTAAATAATGCTTACATATACACAGCAAGATATATTTATAATGCTTTCCAAAGACGCAAATCAATCATCTATAATTAGTTTTTACATTTCTATTCCTTAATCTCGTTCCTTCCCATGCACTGTCTTGTACATATATATATGTAGAATATTCAACTTATTTACTTTTGTTTAAAACTTTGTAAAGTGACCTATAGGCCCAACGTGGCCGGGTGTTGTTAAATTGTTTGTATATCATATGTTGTTTGTACATAACACATGTCACTTAAATAAAATGTTCGTTCGTTGTTAAACTCATAGTGATATCGTTTTGACCACAACGTGTACATACAGAATCAAATGAAGACAAGTACGCAATCAATTACGCAATAGAAAAAGAAATTGTAGTTAGCATCTGAGGATTACCTCCTGCATAAGACCAAAGGAAGGTATGCGATTGGTTTTTCTGCTTTTATCTATAAAGAACAAAGTCGGGTGACAGAGTTCTGTCATTCCATTCTTTACTGTAAAATGGATTTATTTTAGATTAAATACATGTTTTCCAACTTAAATTATCTGGAAAACAACCAAATTTAATAAAGTCTAGTAAAATATATCGAAGATCAAATTTGTGTAAAATATTACATATATCTGATAAAAATCCACATGCAGTCATACCTGCTTGTGTAGCACACAAACGTAACAAAAACATGCGTTTAACAGCACAATCTCTTTCTAATCTACATACTAGTAACTGACCTAAAAAAGCGAGTTTTTGTTTCTCAATCTCAGAAAAAAGAGGAAGTATCAAGTTATAAAATATAGGGTTTTAGAATATTAATCATGTCTAAAAGCAAGTCTAAAATACCTCGTCATACGAGTTTACACATTGGACTGGCACTCGGTAACATATTATTGATAAAGAATACCGATTTTTAGACTATTTTTAAACGAGATACAGGCTGAAAAATGGACCTGTTATTGTTAGAAATAGATCTTATTTTAAACTAATTCTCTTAATAAAACCTTTTAAGAACACAAAATTAAACTTTAAACATTTTTTGAAAGAATGAAAAAAGTAGGAAAGGTATAGAAGTAAGAATAAGAAGTAACAAAATTCAATATAGCATCCCTTTCCCCATATGCACTAAGCAAAAGCTTCTACAAATATGATCGCCGCCTTCTGGCAGGCGTGGCGGGCGATGAATTAGACACACTGGCAATGACTACTAAATAAACACAGTACACATAATCTGACTCTCTACCGAGTGAGATAATGGACACATCTGTCGCGAACTTGTAGATATTCGTTACACATGTGTCATAGTCCTATTTATGACGTTTTTCAAGGTAATATCCACCATTTTCTAATAAACAAATACTAATAATGATAATCATGAATAAACCAATAATAAAGTTGAAAATGAAATCATTCCTATCTACCATAGGTCATTGGCGAATTGCTTTGAGACAACGAAAGGGATTATGGTGATCCAGATCAGACATCGGGATCAGTTTAAATTGTTTACACTTTTGCTAAATTTGTCCCATTTTCTAAAATTGATCTAAATGTCATTGAAAATTTAAACATTATTAAGTTGACAGTACATGTTTAGAGCCCGAGCACAGTGAAGACATGTGCATTGAGATCCTTAAGCGATTCAATGATTTTGAAATCCATTGGATAGCTACATTGATACAGTTTGAATCAATTTGGCTAAAGTTGCTTTTTCATTAAATGGTACACAGAAACACAAAACTTGTATTGGTTCAACGACATTTCATTTTGACATGCATATTGTCTCATCTTTGAACAAGCACCATCAATCAAAGAACTTTTGGATTGAATTTAATAGGATGTTTCTAGTATTTTGAGAACGCATTTGCTCTAATCTTTATGTTTTAATGATGTGAGTGCTAAAAAAATAATAAAATGTTTACATAACATTAATAAGTAGAAGCAAGTGCAGTTACAGATGGAAAGAAAGAAAAATGTAAGAACAAATTAGAACATTACAAAAACAGACTTATGGCAGATAAATAGGTTAAATCCGGACAATTTTAGAACTCATTAACGTATGTCGCGGCAATTTACCTTAATAGTTACCTTCTCATCAATGATGCCATAAGAAATATAGAAAGGTAATCATATCAACATACAATGTATATTGCTTTCTAGTGTGAAGAACCCAACAGATATAGCACTAAAAAGCGCATTGCGACTGTTTATGGGAAGCATTGAATGGGTTACATGTATATACAGTTGAATCTCTGAAGACGATCGCTATCAGGGTAGACTAGTAGTCGTAACAATTCGGATCAAGTAGGCCTATATAATACGCCACAAATAGTTGGGACGATGGTTAGTTACGTACCTTCTAGCGGCATGTACTGAACTGGAACTGCAAACATTTCCAGTTCATCTGCGGGACTTGGGAAATCTTTCTGTTTAAATTTGGAACTATGTTCCGTCCATCTCTTAGCTTTGTCAAGGTCAGGGAACCTGATGATGGCAAAATATTGTTCGGGCAACATGGTGTAGCTATCCCCCTCGTATCGTACGATCTGCAATGGATTTGTTCGGGTCGTAAAACAATAACAAGACAAAATATGTTTTTTCTCAATCAGCGGTAATGAATGGAGTGAGGCAAAAAGAGATAGTAGGATATTCTTTAACCACAGTGCATCTAAAATGTTTTACGGTTTTATTCAGTTTAATTCACGGTTTAAGGTTGATTGTAAGTCGAAGTTTCAATAAGATTTGCATCGCTCAAAACACAAACACTCGGCTGACTTGGCATTATCAGTATGAAACATTAAACTCTGACATTGTTCTCAAGTTATTACGAAACACGAGATCAAACAAGAAATCTGTTTGACTCTTTATTTAAGATGTTAAAGATCGTGTATGCATATCAGGATGGCTTTGGCTGTTTTAAAGGTTAGGGGGGTTTATTCTGACTAATCAAACTGAATTCAAACATCGATGCTGCTATTTCGTATGATAAAAGCATGTGCAGTGAAGGGCTACATATATATACATGTGTAGTTTAAACATCGTTATAGTTATAATGGGAAGCCCAAACTCCCCCAAACAGCATTGTACATCTTGGTAGATATGTCAACATTCCATCGGATAACTTACATCATCCGATACGCCGATAAACGTTCCGTTGTAGTTCTCCACACCCCTCCTCTCCAACACGAAGGCATTCTTTATCCTACGCAGCATATCTTTCTTGCCCCGCATAAAGAGATATACTTCGTTATTTGCCTTTTTAAGCTGAATACAAATAAAATGAACAAGTAAATGGATTGTGTTTATTTGTAACTATTACAAATGATGCAGAAAATGTACTAATGCTGATATTTCTCGCGCAAATGTTCGTGAAATTGGACCGGAAATAACAGGAAAACATATCAATCCGACAATAGTACAATGAGCGCCAGTTGATTACAGACTAAAACATTGACAGATTATTCAAAATATCTCTCCGGCATGGCTGTCCAGAAATGATCATTTTAAGATTGAATGAAATAAACTGAAAACCAAAACGGCCAAACCAGGAGTATGTGTTTAAAGTGGTACGAAGCAGGGTTAATAGTCGTTTTTTTTGTCAGTTTTCCATACCATTTCCACAAACGCTTACATGTCCCTTAAAATGCCATATTGCACGAATCAAACATGGTCAATATGATATTCAAAAAGCAACATGTTATATAGAATTTATCCTTTAAATGAACTTATGCAAACGATATTCTGTATGTATCGCAATATTCGGTATGTATCACGATATTTGGTATGTATCAAAATATTCTGTATGTATCACGATATTCGGTATGTATCACGATATTCTGTATGTATCACAATATTGGGTATGTATCACGATATTCTGTATATATCACGATATTCGGTATGTATCACGATATTTGGTATGTGTCACGATATTTTGTATGTATCACGATATTTGGTATGTATCACGATATTCGGTATGTATCACAATATTGGGTATGTATCACGATATTCTGTATATATCACGATATTCGGTATGTATCACGATATTCTGTATGTATCACAATGTTCTGTATATATCACGATATTCGGTATGTATCACGATATTCTGTATGTATCACGATATTCGGTATGTATCACGATATTCTGTATATATATCACGTTATTCGGTATGTATCACGATATTCTGTATATATCACGATATTCTGTATATATATCACGATATTCTGTACGTATAACGATATTCCGTATGTATCACGATATTCTGTATGTATCACGATATTCTGTATGCATCACAATATTGGGTATGTATCACGATATTCGGTATGTATCACGATATTCTGTATACATCACGATATTTGGTATGCATCACAATATTGGGTATGTATCACGATATTCTGTATGTATCACGATATTCGGTATGTATCACGATATTCGGTATGTATCACGATATTCAGTATGTATCACGATATTCTGTATATATCACGATATTCGGTATGTATCACGATATTTTGTATGTATCACGATATTCGGTATGTATCACAATATGCGGTATGTATCACGATATTCTGTATATATCACGATATTCGGTATGTATCAAGAAATTTTGTATGTATCACGATATTCTGTATGTATCACGATATTCTGTATGCATCACAATATTGGGTATGTATCACGATATTCGGTATGTATCACGATATTCTGTATATATATCACGATATTTGGTATGCATCACAATATTGGGTATGTATCACGATATTCTGTATGTATCACGATATTCGGTATGTATCACGATATTCTGTATATATCACGATATTCGCTATGTATCACGCTATTCTGTACGTATCACGATATTCTGTGTGTATCACGATATTTGGTATGTATCACAATATTCTGTAAGTATCACGTTATTCTGTTTATATCACGATATTCGGTATGTATCACGATATTTGGTATGTATCACGATATTCGGCATATATCACAATATTCGGTATGTATCACGATATTCTGTATGTATCACGATATTCTGTATGCATCACGATATTCTGTATATATCACCATATTCTGTATATATCACGATATTCTGTATATATCACGATATTCTGTATATATCACGATATTCTGTATATATCACGATATTCTGTATATATCACGATATTCTGTATATATCACGATATTCTGTATGTATCACGATATTCGGCATGTATCACAATATTCGGTATGAATCACAACTTTAACCAAAATTGATTCAAACTGTATCAATGTATCTATCATGCTGCAATGTGTCTAATAGTCCAACGTCATCATGCTGTTCTGTGTCTGATATTCCAACGTCATCATGCTGCACTGTTTCTGATAGTCCAACGTCATCATGCTGTACTGTGTCTGATAGTCCAACATTTTCATGATGCACTGTGTCTGATAGTCTAACGTCATCATGCTGTACTGTGTCTGATAGTCCAACGTTATCATGATGCACTGTGTCTGATAGTCTAACGTCATCATGCTGCAATGTGTCTGATTGTCCTACGTCACCAAACCATAATGTGTCTTATAGTCCAACGTCATCATGCTGTACTGTGTCTCATAGTCCAACGTCATCATGATGTACTCTGTCTGATAGTCTTACGTCATCATGCTGCACTTTGTCTCATAGTCCAACGTCATGATGCTGTACTGTGTCTAATAGTCCAACGTCATCATGATGAACTGTGTATCATAGTCCAATGTCAACATGCTTTTCTGTGTCTGATAGTCCAACGTCATTATGCTGCACTGTGTCTGATAGTCTTACGTCATCATGCTGCACCTTGTCTCATAGTCCAACGTCATCATGATGTACTGTGTCTTATAGACTAACGTCATTATACCATAGTGTGTCTTATAGTCCAACATCATCATCCTTTACTGTGTCTTATAGTCCAATGTCATCATGATGTACTGTGTCTGATAGTCCAACGTCATCATGCTGTACTGTGTCTGATAGTCTTACTTCATCATCCTCTTCTGTGTCTTATAGTACAACGTAATCAAGATGTACTGTGTCTTATGGACTAACATAATCATGCTTTACTGATAGTCCAACGTCATCATACGTTGTCTCGTAGTCCAACGTCAACATGCTTTTCTGTGTCTGATAGTCTTACGTCATCATGCTGCACTTTGTCTCATAGTCCAACGTCATCATGATGTACTGTTTCTTATAGACTAACGTCATTATACCATAGTGTGTCTTATAGTCCAACATCATCAACCTTTACTGTGTCTGATAGTCCAACGTCATCATGCTGTACTGTATCTTAAAGTACAACGTCAACATCCTTTACTGTGTCTCATAGTCTAACGTCATCATGCTGCACTGTGTCAAAATGGTCTAACGTCATCATACTGCATTGTGTCTGATAGTCTAACGTCATCATAACATAATGTGTCTCATAGTCCAACGTAATCATGCTGTACTGTGTCTGAAAGTCTAACGTAATCAAGATGATAGTCAAACTGCACTGTGTCTAATAGTTTAACGTCAACATGCTTTACTGTGTCTGATAGTCTTACGTGATCATGCTGCACTTTGTCTCATAGTCCAACGTCATCATGCTGTACTGTGTCTAATAGACTAACGTCATCATGCTGTACTGTGTCTGATAGTCTTACGTCATCATACTGCACTGTGTCTGATAGACTAACGTCATCATGCTGTACTGTGTCTGATAGTCTTACGTCATCATACTGCACTGTGTCTGATAGTCTAACGTCATCATAACATAATGTGTCTCATAGTCCAAAGTAATCATGCTGTACTCTGTCTGATAGTCTAACTTCAACATGCTGTACTGTGTCTGAAAGTCTAACGTCATCATGCTGTACGGTGTCTGATAGTCCAACCTCATCATGCTGAACTTTGTCTTATAGTCCACAGTAATCATGTTGCACTGTGTCTGATAGTCCAACGTCATCATGCTGTACTGTTTCTGATAGTCCAACGTCATCATGCTGCACTGTATCTAATAGTCCAACGTCATCATGCTGTATGGTGTCTGAAAGTCTAACGTCATCCTGATGTACTATGTCTGATAGTCCATCCTCATCATGCTGAACTTTGTCTTATAGTCCAACGTAATCATGCTGCACTGTGTCTGATAGTCCAACGCCATCATGCTGTACTGTGTCTGATAGTCCAGCGTCATCATGATGTACTGTGTCTTATAGACTTACGTCAGCATACCATAATGTGTCTTATAGTCCAACGTCATCATGCTGTACGGTGTCTGATAGTTCAACCTCATCATGCTGTACTGTGTCTCATAGTCCAACCTCATCATGCTAAACTTTGTCTTATAGTCCAACGTCATCATGCTGTACTGTGTATGATAGTCCAACGTCATCATACTGTACTGTGTGAAAGTCTAACGTCATTCTGATGTACTGTGTCTGATAGTCCAACCTCATCATGCTGAACTTTGTCTTATAGTCCAACGTAATCATGCTGCACTGCACTGTGTCTTATAGTCCAACGTCATCATGCTGTACTGTGTCTTATAGACTTACGTCAGCATACCATAATGTGTCTAATAGTCCAACGTCATCATGCTGTACGGTGTCTGATAGTTCAACCTCATCATGTTGTACTGTGTCTCATAGTCCAACCTCATCATGCTGAACTTTGTCTTATAGTCCAACGTCATCATGCTGTACTGTGTCTGATAGTCCAACGTCATCATGCTGTACTGTGTCTGATAGTTCAGCGTCATCATGCTGCACTGTGTCTGATAGTCCAACGTCATTATACCATAATGTGTCTTATAGTCTAACACCATCATCCTTTACTGTGTCTTACAGTCCAATGTCATCATGATGTACGGTGTCTGATAGTCCAACGTCATCATGCTGTACTGTGTCTTAAAGTCCAACGTCATCATGCTGTACTGTGTCTTAATGTCCAACGTCATCATGCTGCACTGTGTCTTATAGTCCAACGTCATCATGCTGTACTAAGTCTGATAGTCCAGTGTCTTCATGCTGCACTGTGTCTGATAGTCCAACGTAATCATGCTGCACTGCACTGTGTCTGATAGTCCAACGTCATCATGCTGCACTGTATCTTATAGTCCAGCGTCATCATGCTGTACGGTGTCTGATAGTCCAATGTCATCATGATGTACGGTGTCTGATAGTCCAACGTCATCATGCTGTACTAAGTCTGATAGTCCAGCGTCTTCATGCTGCACTGTGTCTGATAGTCCAACGTCATCATGCTGTACTTAGTGTGATAGTCCAACGTCAACACGCTTTTACTGTGTCTGATAGTCCAACCTCATCATGCTGAACTTTGTCTTATAGTCCAACGTCATCATGCTGTACTGTGTCTCAAAGTCTAACGTAATCATGCTGTACTTTGTCTGATAGTCCAACGTCAACACACTTTACTGTGTCTGATAGTTCAACACCATCATGCTGTTCTTTGTTTGATAGTCTAACGTAATCATGCTGTACTGTGTCTGATAGTCCAATATCATCATGCTGTACTGTGTCTGATAGTCCAACGTCATCATGCTGCACTGTGTCTGATAGTCCAACGTCATCATGCTGCACTGTGTCTTATAGTCCAACGTAATCATGCTGTACTGTGTCTTATAGTCCAGCGTCATCATGCTGCACTGTGTCTGATAGTCCAACGTCATCATGCTGCACTGTGTCTTATAGTCCAACGTCATCATGATGTACTGTGTCTGATAGTACAGCGTCTTCATGCTGCACTGTGTCTGATAGTCCAACGTCATCATGCTGTACTTAGTGTGATAGTCCAACGTCAACACGCTTTTACTGTGTCTGATAGTCCAACCTCATCATGCTGAACTTTGTCTTATAGTCCAACGTCATCATGCTGTACTGTGTCTCAAAGTCTAACGTAATCATGCTGTACTTTGTCTGATAGTCCAACGTCAACACACTTTACTGTGTCTGATAGTTCAACACCATCATGCTGTTCTTTGTTTGATAGTCTAACGTAATCATGCTGTACTGTGTCTGATAGTCCAATATCATCATGCTGTACTGTGTCTGATAGTCCAACGTCATCATGCTGCACTGTGTCTGATAGTCCAACGTCATCATGCTGCACTGTGTCTTATAGTCCAACGTAATCATGCTGTACTGTGTCTTATAGTCCAGCGTCATCATGCTGCACTGTGTCTGATAGTCCAACGTCATCATGCTGCACTGTGTCTTATAGTCCAACGTCATCATGATGTACTGTGTCTGATAGTACAGCGTCTTCATGCTGCACTGTGTCTGATAGTCCAACGTAATCATGCTGCACTGTGTCTTATAGTCCAACGTCATCATGCTGTACTGTGTCTGATAGTCCAGCGTCATCATGCTGCACTGTGTCTTATAGTCCAACCTCATCATGCTGCACTGTGTCTTATAGTCCAACCTCATCATGCTGCACTGTGTCTTATAGTCCAACGTCATCATGCTGCACTGTGTCTGATAGTCCTACGTCACCAAACCATAATGTGTCTTATAGTCCAACGTCATCATGCTGCACTGTGTCTTATAGTCCAGCGTCATCATGCTGTACTGTGTCTGATAGTCCAGCGTCTTCATGCTGCACTGTGTCTTATAGTCCAACGTAATCATGCTGTACTGTGTCTTATAGTCCAGCGTCATCATGCTGCACTGTGTCTGATAGTCCAACGTCATCATGCTGCACTGTGTCTTGTAGTCCAACGCCATCATGCTGTACTGTGTCTGATAGTCCAGCGTCATCATGATGTACTGTGTCTTATAGACTTACATCAGCATACCATAATGTGTCTTATAGACTTACATCAGCATACCATAATGTGTCTTATAGTCCAACGTCATCATGCTGTACGGTGTCTGATAGTTCAACCTCATCATGCTGTACTGTGTCTCATAGTCCAACCTCATCATGCTAAACTTTGTCTTATAGTCCAACGTCATCATGCTGTACTGTGTATGATAGTCCAACGTCATCATACTGTACTGTGTGAAAGTCTAACGTCATTCTGATGTACTGTGTCTGATAGTCCAACCTCATCATGCTGAACTTTGTCTTATAGTCCAACGTAATCATGCTGCACTGCACTGTGTCTTATAGTCCAACGTCATCATGCTGTACTGTGTCTTATAGACTTACGTCAGCATACCATAATGTGTCTTATAGTCCAACGTCATCATGCTGTACGGTGTCTGATAGTTCAACCTCATCATGTTGTACTGTGTCTCATAGTCCAACCTCATCATGCTGAACTTTGTCTTATAGTCCAACGTCATCATGCTGTACTGTGTCTGATAGTCCAACGTCATCATGCTGTACTGTGTCTGATAGTTCAGCGTCATCATGCTGCACTGTGTCTGATAGTCCAACGTCATTATACCATAATGTGTCTTATAGTCTAACACCATCATCCTTTACTGTGTCTTACAGTCCAATGTCATCATGATGTACGGTGTCTGATAGTCCAACGTCATCATGCTGTACTGTGTCTTAAAGTCCAACGTCATCATGCTGTACTGTGTCTTAAAGTCCAACGTCATCATGCTGCACTGTGTCTTATAGTCCAACGTCATCATGCTGTACTAAGTCTGATAGTCCAGTGTCTTCATGCTGCACTGTGTCTGATAGTCCAACGTAATCATGCTGCACTGCACTGTGTCTGATAGTCCAACGTCATCATGCTGCACTGTATCTTATAGTCCAGCGTCATCATGCTGTACGGTGTCTGATAGTCCAATGTCATCATGATGTACGGTGTCTGATAGTCCAACGTCATCATGCTGTACTAAGTCTGATAGTCCAGCGTCTTCATGCTGCACTGTGTCTGATAGTCCAACGTCATCATGCTGTACTTAGTGTGATAGTCCAACGTCAACACGCTTTTACTGTGTCTGATAGTCCAACCTCATCATGCTGAACTTTGTCTTATAGTCCAACGTCATCATGCTGCACTGCACTGTGCCATAGTCCAACGTCATCATGCTGTATGAGTGTCTTGGTGTCTGATAGTCCAACGTCATCATGCTGTACTGTGTCTATAGTCCAACGTCATCATGCTGTACTGTCTGATAGTCCAGCATCTTCATGCTGCACTGTCGTTGATAGTCCAACGTAATCATGCTGCACTGCACTATGTCTGATAGTCCAACGTCATCATGCTGCACTGTGTCTTATAGTCCAGCGTCATGCTGTACTGTGTCTGATAGTCCAACGTCATCGTGCTGTACTGTGTCTGATAGTCCAGCGTCATCATGCAGCACTGTGTCTGATAGTCCAACGTCATCATGCTGTACTTAGTCTGATAGTCCAACGCCAACACGCTTTACTGTGTCTGATAGTCCAACCTCATCATGCTGCACTTTGTCTTATAGTCCAACGTCATCATGCTGCACTGCACTGTGTCTGATAGCCCAACGTCATCATGCTGTACTGTGTCTGATAGTCCAACGTAATCATGCTGCACTGTGTCTGATAGTCCAACGTCATCATGCTGTACTGTGTCTGATAGTCCAACGTCATCATGCTGTACGGTGTCTGATAGTCCAGCATCTTCATGCTGCACTGTCGTTGATAGTCCAACGTAATCATGCTGCACTGCACTATGTCTGATAGTCCAACGTCATCATGCTGCACTGTGTCTTATAGTCCAGCGTCATCATGCTGTACTGTGTCTGATAGTCCAACGTCATCGTGCTGTACTGTGTCTGATAGTCCAGCGTCATCATGCAGCACTGTGTCTGATAGTCCAACGTCATCATGCTGTACTTAGTCTGATAGTCCAACGCCAACACGCTTTACTGTGTCTGATAGTCCAACCTCATCATGCTGAACTTTGTCTTATAGTCCAACGTAATCATGCTGCACTGCACTGTGTCTGATAGTCCAACGTCATCATGCTGCACTGTGTCTTATAGTCCAGTGTCATCATGCTGTACTGTGTCTGATAGTCCAACGTCATCGTGCTCTACTGTGTCTGATAGTCCAGCGTCATCATGCAGCACTGTGTCTGATAGTCCAACGTCATCATGCTGTACTTAGTCTGATAGTCCAACGCCAACACGCTTTACTGTGTCTGATAGTCCAACCTCATCATGCTGAACTTTGTCTTATAGTCCAACGTAATCATGCTGCACTGCACTGTGTCTGATAGTCCAACGTCATCATGCTGCACTGTGTCTTATAGTCCAACGTCATCATGCTGTACTTAGTCTGATAGTCCAACGTCATCATGCTGTACTGTGTTTGATAGTCCAACGTCATCATGCTGCACTGTGTCTTATAGTCCAGCGTCATCATGCTGTACTGTGTCTGATAGTCCAACGTAATCATGCTGCACTGTGTCTTATAGTCCAGCGTCATCATGCTGTACTGTGTCTGATAGTCCAGCGTCATCATGCTGCACTGTGTCTGATAGTCCAGCGTCATCATGCTGCACTGTGTCTGATAGTCCAACGTCATCATGCTGCACTGTGTCTTATAGTCCAACGTAATCATGCTGTACTGTGTCTTATAGTCCAGCGTCATCATGCTGCACTGTGTCTTATAGTCCAACGTCATCATGCTGTACTGTGTCTGATAGTCCAACGTCATCATGCTGTACTGTGTCTTATAGTCCAACGTCATCATGCTGTACTGTGTCTGATAGTACAGCGTCTTCATGCTGCACTGTGTCTGATAATCCAACGTAATCATGCTGCACTGTGTCTTATAGTCCAACGTCATCATGCTGTACTGTGTCTGATAGTCCAGCGTCATCATGCTGCACTGTGTCTTATAGTCCAACGTAATCATGCTGCACTGTGTCTTATAGTCCAGCGTCATCATGCTGTACTGTGTCTGATAGTCCAATATCATCATGCTGTACTGTGTCTGATAGTCGAACGTCATCATGCTGTACTGTGTCTGATAGTCCAACGTCATCATGCTGCACTGTGTCTTATAGTCCAGCGTCATCATGCTGCACTGTGTCTGATAGTCCAACGTCATCATGCTGCACTGTGTCTTATAGTCCAACGCCATCATGCTGCACTGTGTCTGATAGTCCAGCGTCTTCATGCTGCACTGTGTCTGATAGTCCAACGTAATCATGCTGCACTGTGTCTTATAGTCCAACGTCATCATGCTGGACTATGTCTGATAGTCCAGCGTCATCATGCTGCAATGTGTCTTATAGTCCAACCTCATCATGCTGCACTGTGTCTTATAGTCCAACCTCATCATGCTGCACTGTGTCTTATAGTCCAACGTCATCATGCTGCACTGTGTCTGATAGTCCTACGTCACCAAACCATAATGTGTCTTATAGTCCAACGTCATCATGCTGCACTGTGTCTTATAGTCCAGCGTCATCATGCTGTACTGTGTCTGATAGTCCAGCGTCTTCATGCTGCACTGTGTCTTATAGTCCAACGTCATCATGCTGCACTGTGTCTTATAGTCCAACGTTATCATGCTGCACTGTGTCTTAAAGTCCAACGTCATCATCCTTTACTGTGTCTGATAGTCCTACGTCATCATACCATAATGTGTCTTATAGTCCAACGTCACCATGCTGTACTGTGTCTGATAGTCCATTGTCATCATGCTGTACGGTGTCTGAAAGTCTAACGTCATCATGATGTACTGTGTCTTATAGTCAAATGTCATCAAACCATAATGTGTCTTATAGTCCAACGTCATCATGATGTACTGTGTATCATAGTCCGATGTCAACATGATGTACTGTGTATCATAGTCCAATGTCAACATGCTTTACTGTGTCTGATAGTCCAACGTCATTATGATGCACTGTGTCTGATAGTCTTACTTCATCATCCTTTACTGTGTCTTATAGTACAACGTTATCAAGATCTACTGTGTCTTATGGACTAACGTAATCATGCTTTACTGA